>JTDE01007324.1:0-11466 GCA_014338405.1 Paragonimus skrjabini miyazakii | reverse complement strand
TCTCCCACTAAATGACAGTAAGTGCGCACATATGTCACTGGGTGAAGATTCTGGCAACGCCTTTGTGATTCAGAGTGCACTCGGCACAGTAGATATCATGAAAATCGATCCGAAGACAGATCTGGGCATCTGGCTTTCGTCTAACTTATCTTCCGCGCATCATCGCGAGAGCGCAGCGAATAAAGGGCTTGCTACTCTCAGGATGATTAAGTGCACTTTACCCGCATAGACAAGAAAGCGTTTCAGACGCTCTACGGGGTTTGTATAAGGCCGCCCCTCGAGTATGCTAATCAGGTCGTTTATACCGGTCTGAAGAAAGACATTAACCATTGAGCGTGTTCAGCGCTTGACTGCCAAACTAGTTGCAGGTCTCAGTAGTGTCGCGTACGAGTCTCGACTTGAAATTCTTGATCTTCACCCAGTTGAATTTCGAAGGCTCCGCGGTGATTTCACTTTCACATGCTTCCTCTTTAGAGTAGGCCTCGTTGATCAGTTCTTCAATGTAGCGAATGATGACGGTCGGCGAGGACATAACATGAAGCTTTTCAAGCTTCGTCCTCGGACCTTTCTTAGACAGCAGTTTTTTTCCTACAGGGTTGTCAACTTCTGGAAAAGTCTCCCTGCTGAGGTTGTCAGTAGCGCTTCTAGCAATTGTTTAAAACCTTACTTGACTCTCATTTTCCAAAATTCCTTTTGTGCAAGTAATCTTAGTTTTTTTATATTTACTGTAATTCTCAAGAGCGGTGCTACACCCTGTTTTCAATGAATACTTTTCAGATCAACAGACGCCCGCTTGACATTGAACAAAAAACCGACTGGATCCTGGACCCTTGGGCCTTTGCCTCGAACCCATGTATCAATCGCTGAATCGCTGGAAAAAGTTCAACATAGCATACTAGAATGCAGACATAGCTTTTTCTCATCGCGTGTTTGCAAGGCTTGAAATTCTACGCCAGGCCATGTTGGTTCTGCTAGCTCTGTCACAATTTTCAAGGCTTGCCTTGACCAACATTTATTGCATTAGTTCAGATACTGCACATCTTTTCCCCAGTTCAGCCCATTGCTGAGGACCTTGAACTTCTACTTATCGAGATACGGAATTCTTAAAAACCCCAGCTTCCTACATCCGTTTACGACTTCCGCTTACAACGATTGGACGAAGGCTGGAAAGTCGAGGTTTGCTACTTGGATTTCAGCGTAGCCTTCGATTCAGTAAATCACCGTTATCTCATCCACAAAATGAAGTGGTTTGGTGTCTCCAACCTAGTGATTGACAGGGTAGAGGATTTCTTACGCAACAGGGTTTTTAAAGTAAAGGTTGGAAGCGGATTCTCTGAGGTAGGTACAGCCCATAGTGGCGTCCCTCAAGGATCCGTTTTGGGTTCTCTCCTGTTCCTGCTGTTCATAAATGGTCTAGTAAGTGGGTTTAACAACCCGTGCTTCGTATTTGCAGATGATGTTAAGATGGCAGGGTCTACAAATCGTGCCGCATTAACGCAGGATCTGGAGGCAGTAGCAGAGTGGTCTCTTAAATGGGACCTTCCATTGAATGCCGCCAAGTGCCAAATGTTAACTGGAAGCTCTGAACCCCTGGAAGTACCCGGTCTCCAGGGTCCTTTCACCATTGAATGCGTAGAAAAGACCCGAGACCTAGGAGTATTAATCAAAGGCGACTTCAAACCTTCAGTCCAGTGTTCAGTGGCTGCAAATAGAGCCCGCAGTGAACTGTTTAGACTTGAGCGAGTTTCGTCTAACAAGTAACCGGAAATATTCCTGCAGCTATACAAAGCCGTTGTTCAGCCTCACCTGGAGTACAGCGTGCAGGCGTGGGCTCCCTACCTACGTAAAGATATCCAGCGCGTTGAGAGAGTGCAACAACTCGTAACCCGGATGATTACAGGATTTAAGGGTAAACCTTACCATGACCGTTCAAAGGAGCTCGGATTGTACTCCATGGGAAGGACGAGAGTGGGAGGTGATCTTATCGAGACCTTCAGAATACTAAAGGGCATAAGTGGCGTAAAGTCCACAGACATGTTTGCACAAATGGGTCAAGAATCCATCACCAGAGGTCACAGTCTCAGACCGAAGAAAAGCATGGCTCGTTTAGATGCACGAACACACTTCTTCAGCAACCGGATAGTGAATGTGTGGAACAAGCTCCCAGATGAAGTAGTATATAGCGATAGTGTGATCTCATTCAAACTGCGGCTGGATAAAGTGTGGCGGAAGATCTTTCCAGATCTTCTTTAGCATAGCGGACAAAACTTGGCAGGTAGCATACAGAAATGTGGCAGCGTAAACGCTCGTTTTTATCTTAGAGTCAGTGTTTCAGGTTACATCTGTGACAGAATTACCATGTAATAATACTCACGTGCCGTAGGTAATGTAACAGACGTATACGGTCAAGCCTTCCATTGTAATGTACGGTGCAGGGAGCATATGTTTTTCAGGTTGAGAATGGAGGCTGGTCGGATGGCATCAACCCAGTGTTTTCTGGGCGATAGTATTAATGCACTTCTCAAAATTGTAACCTATCAACCTGTGAACCTTTCAAGTCCATGCACACTCCCCCCTTTTCCGGTCTCACATACCGCGGTGTTTTCATATGGTTGGATGTCTGCTCGGCACATATTAGAAACCTCCGATCTGAGATCAAACTGCTGAAGCGGTTAAACATCGTCACCTGCAGACCAGGAGCGGTGATACCACGGGTGGCAACTAGAGCAACCTGCATTCAGTTCCACACCGCTGTTTATTCAGGGGTTGTTGATTTGAATCAGTTCCATTCTCAGCTACTTCTGAGTCCAAGGCTGTCTACTGGTGTGACAGAGAGGTCAAACCAACGTGACCCAAAAAAAGAAGAAGAAAAAAGTTGCTGAGTCCCAGAAACGCTACACACGGCATCAAAAGATAAAACCCCAACTAGGTGCCGTCGTGAAAACAAAAAGGGGTGCAGAGTAAAATTGGTTGATTGGTGGATCTTAGTTTGTGCCAGTGATAGAATCAGGCCTATGAAGGTCCGTTTATAACGGTATGAGTTGCTGGTGACCAATTCTTCTTCAGTGCTTTTTTCTACACATTTTCGTTATGGGGTAACGGGTTGATAAAGTTACTTGCTGGTTAGTAAAGGCCTCCCAGTTGGTAGAATGCCCGCATAATTAGGGGAAGATGAGGACCAAATACGTCTGTGATAGAAAACCCACGGAAGTGTGCTATTTTGGTGATCCTGTCCAAGAGGAGATGGAGTTGGGGATGTAACTAGAGGGTTTGCTGATGCCTCCTCCTTGGAGTATACCACTACCTGTCGGTCTTGTCTATCATTTTAGGATCCCTTGCAGTTTGAAGAAAGCTAACGCCAATTATCATGTATTTAAGCGGCCATTGGGGTTGCGATTATTTTTCTTTCATTCTCCCCTCCCTCATTCTTCTTGCCCACATAGATTACTCGATAATCAAAACGGGCTCGAAATCGAAAGACGGAATCTGGAAAATCCGTCATTCCCGCTTCAAGCGGAACAGTCGCAGCTCTAGGTGCTGTTCTCTGACATTCCGGCCGGTGCAAATATTCTGGACGCTCGATTGGCAACAGGCATTTCGTCCTGTGCAAATTGAACTTGAACCCACTGAACCATTGAGTTCACTTATAAGTGAAGTTAATGGTTCAATATTGAACCATTAACTTCACTTATAAGTATAGTAATTAGAATTACGCCGGACCCCTGCGTAGGGGTCATTAGAAAGGGGACAACGAGTTAAGCAGTAACCCATTTACAGCTGTCCTGAGTCAGTAAATATGGGTCCCGATTAACCGTAGTGAACGCTCCATGAACACCACTATGGACCATGTAGTTTTATCCCACGTGGCTGCTTTTTGTAGCTTGTCTCGATAGGTCGCATGTGGGAGAGGATATTCAACACCCTACATTATCCGGTATTAAGCTGGTCAGTTTAGGGGCTCACAGGGGCGCTGACGCCTACCTTCTATTATTGTCTTTTTTTAACTTATTTATAGCGAATTTTCGGAAACGGTCACGCATTGTCCATTTTCGTCAGAAAAACATACTGGGGAAACGTTTAGGTTACAGTGCATAGCAATGTGTGTTACAAATTCACTTCATATGAATATTTAGCCGTCAAAATATTAATATTTTGACATTACTAACATCTGCTGATCCGCTGCAAATAGTAAATAAATTTTACTTCATTTAAAGCACTGTGTGCGTTCTGCAAACAGCGTGTGGGGTTGAGTGTTAGACATAAAATTTCTACTTTACCTCCACTAAATGATAACTTTTGTTGCTTGTCGTACAATGTCTTCATTAATCTGCATACATTTATTTATTTAGTGTCTTGGATACGCAATAGATACTGAACGAGGAAATGAGCATTTCAATGGGTAGTGCACGGAGACAGGAAGCTGGGGTTTTTAAGAATTCCGTATCTCCATGGGTAGAAGCTCAAGGTCCTCGGCAATGGGCTGAACTGGGGAAAAGATGTACAGTATCTGAACTAATGCAATAAATGTTGGTCAAGGCAAGCCTTGAAAATTGTGACAGAGCTAGCAGAACCAACATGGCCTGGCGTAGAATTCCAAGCCTTGCAAACACGCGATGAGAAAAAGCTATGTCTGCATTCTAGTCTGTTATGTTGGACTTCAAGTTTTCGGGGGTGGCCCCTCGGTGTCACGTTACTCCCCTTGCTGAGCATCAGGCGGCAAGGATATTCCGGGGATTGCATAATGAAAAAGGTTGATACCAAATCACCTCTAAGCCGACGGTACTCTGAGGAGTACATGTTCAAAGATTTAAGCCTTTCCTCATATGGTCTAGTTTTCAAGCCCCGGACTGACTTAGTGGCTCGTGGTTGTACCGTCTCCAGGAGTAACTTATCCTTTTGGAGATGCAGTGGCCAGATTACAGTTCCATTCTACAGACGCGGTCGAGCGAAACTGTCATAAGGAAGTTGAAAACAATTAGGGTTTAACTGGCCGAAAAGGCGTTTCAATAGCGCCCGGATATTGCTAGCCTTTTTGCATTTGTTTCGGCGTTCGCTGAGCTCGAGAGAGTGTGCGAAACAGTGCATCCTAGGTCCTTCTCAATAAGAGCCGTCTGAAGCGGATATCCGTCGAGGTAATAAGTGGTTTTCATAGAGCCGCGAATGTGCATAACTTTGCACTTACCAGCGTTAAATTCGAGTCGGTTCGCTCGAGATTAATTGAATAGAACGTCGAGGTCTTTCTGTATGATGTCAGTCGTTTGTGTAGTCGTTTGTGTTGACTGCCCGCCAAATTTTGACGTCGTCCGCAAACAGTTGCAACGGAGGGGTGACTGAGAGTGGGAGATCGTTGATGAATACCAAAAATAGCAGCGGGCCAAGGATTGAACCCTGGGGTGCTCCACTGAGGCTAGGCCTGCAGGTAGAGAAAACACCATTAACGCGCACCCTGTACAGACGGTTAGCAAGGTACGACAAAAGCCACTGGAGAAGACTGCCTCGCACCCCATAATGGGAAAGCTTGCCGATCAAAACAGAATGATCCACGCGGTTGAATGCCTTAGCAAAGTCGAGATATACAACGTCTATTCCATTACCCTGGTCAACTGCTTTCGTCCACTGGTCGGTGGCTATCAGTATATTTGTGGTACACGAACGGCCCTTGCGAAATCCGTGTTGCGCATTGAAGAAAACCTCACAGGATGTGAGATACTTATGAAGCGAGTCGTATACAAGCGCCTCTAAAATGTTTAAAACACTTGACAGCAATGCAATTGGTTTGTCGTCACTGGGGCAATTTCGCCTACCACCCTTGAAAACGGGTGTAGTGCTTGCGAGTTTCCAACTGCTGGGTACTGTTCCCTGGGAGACAGACTGCGTAATCTGTAGCCTAAGTGGGTCAGCAAGCTGTTCTGCCGCTCCTCGCAAGACCTTGAGTGGTATACCGTCAAAGCCAGAAGAGCTGTCCCTAAGGCACCTGAGTTTAGCCAACACCGCCGTGGAGGAGGTAATCACAGTGTAAGTGCCATCGATTTCAGTGTCAAGACGAATCTGAGGAACTGACGATGACTGTGCAAAGAGACTGCAGTAAGGACATCAGCGGTCTCCGTATCAGAGCTAGTAAGGCCTGATGGGCCTAAGAGTTGTGGAACTTCGTATTTTGCCTTACGAATTGATGCTACAAATCGGAAGCGGCTGATTGGGTCAGCGATAAGGCGTTCTGTAAGACGTTGTTGGTACTGAAGGCGGTCACGTCGAATTAGTGATGTACACCGATTCCTTAGGGCAGCTTATATTTTTTGGTCAGCTTCCGATGCTGATAATCGATAGCACGTCCAAGCATACCGCTTCTTCAGAATGAGTTTGAGTGCACTAGAACGTAGTTGACTTGGAGGTTTATTCTGTTTGGAGCCCGATAGTGGTGTAGATTCACCTACGGCTGCAGAAACGATGGCAGTAAGCTTCTCACAGAGATCATCTACAAAGTGCAGTGGAGTGTAGTTCGCCCATGACTGCATTTACAATTAGTCACGAAGTTTCCCCACGTCCATTTTCCGGAAGTTTCTGCGATTGCTCGTCGTTGAGCTGACCAGATTCGTGCTACAAATGAAGTCGAATAAGAAGACTGCGTGATCACTTAGTCCGAATGGTGCGGTGATTGTAAGGTTGTCTACCATCAACTCTTCGTTAGTGAATAGGTAATCCAGTCGAGACGGATTACGGCCAGTACGCCACCGTGTGAAACCAGATATGTGTTCCGTAAAACCAAATGCCCCGACTGTGTGGAAAAACTGTGCAGAGATAGAATTTTCAGTGCCTGTGTACGAGTAGGCCGGGAAGTTGATTTCTGGTAAGTTGAATTCGCTCATTAAGAGATTGTGGAAAAATCCTCGAGTGGGTAAATCTTCCAATCCACATAATAGGAGTTCGTCTTCAGAACTTTCCGAAGGTGGGGGACGATGGAGGAACCCTACTAGCCAGCGCTCTGAATCAATTAGGCGAATCAAGCACCGAGCCGTTTCTTGAATCGTGGCAAGTACTGGATTGTTAAAGAGGAACGCTTGAAGAGACGTTTGGATATAGTGGGACGATCCCCTCCTCTACCTTCAGTTCTATCCGCGCGAAAGATAACCATATCCCCTAAATCGATTTCAGAATCCAGGTAGGAAGAGCTTAGCCACGTGTCCGTTATGGCAACTACCTGAGCCTTTGTGTTAGAACAAAGTTCGCGAAGCTCTGGTAATTTATTCACTAAGCTAAGCGTATTTGTGTACATGCACTCTACAGAGTTAACAGAAAACGAATGAACGTTCTCCTGCGGTTGTGAATGGGGGGTTCAATTAAAACGCAACGCTGACGGAGGTCGCTGACTCCACAGGAGCCGGCTGTAGTGAGTTTTATGAGGTAGTTAAATTCTCAATGGGAACCACCAAACGGTTAGTACGCGTGCAGTGATTGGCTTTTATTAAATCTCGTTCCTCTTTAGAACGATCGGGAGAAACGAAATCCCGCCAGGGATAAGACGACGCCGGTGACGGAACCGCTCCAAGATATGCTATGCTATCTCATGCGAGGTGACAGTAATTTTGAGGAGTCGTAGTCGGGATTCGTCCGACTTCAGCTTGGGCCGCAGGATTCGATGTATAGGTTGAACCTGGACGTTGGTATGTTCGAGGGCAGTTGACTGAAATTGCCATTGATTCTTGTCATGTTCCAAGTCCTTTGTGATGGAATCGGGGACACCGCTAATTATAACATTGCGAGATCGATCAGTGGTTCCAGGTACCTTCTAGGCGAGTTTTCGCCTCTGACGTTCATCTGATGGTATATTGATTTATACACGGCCCCGCAGTCATCGAGCGTCCTATGTGACGCTAGCAGAACGTCTCCAGTAGTTACGGGTGCAAAGTGTCCGTAGAAAACTGTATGCAATGCTATCATGATGTGACTTCAGATACGCTGGCTTAACGAACACCAGTAATAACAGCCAGCTTGTTCATCTCTCAATTTTATCCGTATGAGCTAATGGTTTGACGGCAGCCAAAGAGCCGTTTTGCCCCTGACTTTTCACGCACGCACCACAAGAAATGGAGTGACGCAGAAACCTGCGACTGCAACTGCCGGACTCTTCTTAGCTCTGTACCTCTTTTTATTTCTTCCACGGGGATTATTATGGAAAAGTACCAACGGACTCGACCCGAAAGTGAGTTGAAACTACAGTCCTCGAATGAGTACATAGCTTTCACTATCCCTGGTTTTACACTCACCAAAATGGTAGTTACCCTGTCAACTGCACATACAGAGCAAGCTGTGACGAAAATGAATGGAGGTTTTCAGAAGGTGGAGATGTTTTTTGAGGCCGCTTCCCAATAACATCTTCGTTAACCAATCCAGCTAAATCAGTTTTAGCACTTTCACTCTCCACGGATATCACAAGCCTTGAACTCCTAAGCAGGCTGTGCGCCGAAGCAAACAAAGAGTCACTTGGTCTTTTGGCAGCCCAACCAGCTATGCTCGGCCCCGAGAAAGTAGTAGAGAAAACAGTGGCTTTGAATTCCGCCAACGCCCGCCTGAAAGGCTACCGTCAAATTAGGGTGAAACGCGAACAGCGGGCTGAAACTAAGTTACAATTCATGGCAAACAGGTAGTTTCAACTGGAGATTAAGGTCGTATTTCCTGCTCTGGAATTGTCCACTCAGGCTTTTGTGCCTGTAGTTGAAAGCGAAAACGTCGCTTCCGTAATCGTCACTCCAACGGGCGCTGCTCTATGCACAGGCACAATTGTTGACAATGAAATTGCTCAAAAGCCATCATCCGAGTTCTCTGCTCAAAAACCTATCAGACGGTCCCGCAGAAAATTCTTTCCCCCAAGAATGCGGAATTTGAGAAGATTGATGAGCTCGCCTTTCGTGGTTCAAAAAGCATTTCTCTCGCTCGTCCGCTGAGTACTTCCATCAGTAGCCGCATTGTACAAACCACATTGCCCTGCTTCAAACTCCGCACCCGGCAGAAAAAGAAGTCAAACTTTCCGTGAGTGAAAATCTTTTAACAGCCTCCCAGAAATCAGAATTAAACAGGGGCGCAGAGACTGCAGGCTGCAACACCGAGAATGCTGGTCGAGCTCCTTGTGGGGTCGTTGACCTATGCACAGACAGTGATGTCGCATCCGGAGCCTCAAAGGAGAGCCCGCAGAACATGTCTGCCGAACAGACTGAGGCCGACCACACATCCCTCCTCAATGCTTGGTCTTGGTTCCCCAGCTCTTCCTCGCATTCTTCTTTCTCTTTTCCCGCGAGACCTAATGAGTAAGTAGTTTTTAAGGTTATGTATACGAACTACCTGGGTCTGTTCAATAAATTACCTGGAATGAGACAGTTCACGATACCCAACCGCATATATAATCAATTTCAAGGATACCTGGCTTACAGCTGGCATCGGTGACGGTGAACCGAGTTCCCCCGGGTATTCAGTGTACCGAGATGACGTTACCCGCGGGGAATGGAGACACTGTGGTTTACTTCCGGCCATATCTCCCGACACTCAGGGTCATCGTGGGATGTCTGTCCTCTGATAAATGGGACGCCTGTGTCTTCCACTAGCATTGCGTGGCCAAGACTCACTCCTCATAGGGGTTGTTTATCATTCTCCATCATCCGACTTTTCCAATTCGGACACTCTCCGCTTACACCTAGACAACTTCCTAGGACTACAACGCTCTACTCATCTGCTTATTGTGGGCGAATTTAATGCACCCAAGATAAATTGGGCATCAGATCCTCACCAGAATATGAAAGCGAATTCTCGACTTCCTTATCGGTGCCAACACGACGGAGAGCGCGGACACAGCACATCAACTTCCCGATGCGGCATCGTTCTGATCAAATTCCCCCTCTGGTCGGTCTCGTAATTACTAATGAGGGCCACCGGATAGACACAGTGATCATCAAGCCGCTACTTGGACACAGTTGCCAATCTCAGCTCACATTTGATCTTATCTGCTACTGGTTACATTGACCAAAAAGTAATCCACAAATCACAGTTTTAATTAGGGTGACCTTCATGACCAGAGAAGCAACCTAGGTTCACATCTTCTTGATTATTACTCCGTGGACCATAACCGCCGTGCGTTTCAAAGTGTAATTCAAAAGCGGATAATTTGTTTCTACCGCACAAGCTGTGCACTTTTTCTGATCGTTCATCTTTTCCGTGCAAATTACTTCGTCTCCTCGATGACCGTTGCCATCTATTCGGGAAATATAAACCAACAGGAACCTCGAAAGGCCTAAGTACCTTCCACACTGATGGAAATCGGTGCAGGCGGGAAATCCGTTAACATGCTTACCCCGTGCAACACAAGATTCTCCCCAGAACACTCGGGAACAAAGCCCTTCAATTCAAAAAGACGTGACGACTATGAAAGAATAAACCCTTAACTCTTTCTTTGCGACTGCCCGACGAGGTGACTTCATCTGACTACCTAGTCGTGACCGGGTTATTAAGGAAATACCACTCGGCAGTCTACATCTATGCAGTGCCGAACCAGCATCCTATCCTACATCTGCGGAATTTCCGGCATCCACTTGTTACCGCTGAATTTTCTGTGTTCAAATTTGAAGATATTTTATTCAAACTTAATTCATACAGCGCAATGGGTTCTGACGAGCCTCAACCCAAAATTATCAAAGAAGCAGCTGCTTGACTGGCATAACTCCTTCATGTGTTGTTTAAACAGATACCTTGGACTGGCATTCTTCCTAGTGCATGGAACGGGGCAACAATCACATCCATCTCTAAAGCGGTTAACTGGAACTCTCCGGCCAGCTGCTTGCCAATCAGCCTTACCTTCATTACATTCAAGATAATGGGGCTTTTATTAAGACGTGTCATCTTCCATCACTTACTGACAACCCATTTAGTATCGTCTACTCAGCATGGTCAGCCTCCAGACTGATTATACATAACAAGCAAGCTTATTTTTAAGGATAGTCGGACGGAGGCCTAAGACAATGGCCTCATACCAAATGCTCTCTCCCTTGACTTTTCCAATACTTTTGAACATGTTGCACCTGGGGGCAATTATCCGTTTCACGGGATTCGCCTTGAAGGTCGTTCAAAAGCCAAAACGGTCCTTTAGGCGCGAATCTTCGATTTTTAAATATTTTATGAAATTTTAAAATCGGAATTTCAGGCAAAGTACTTACAGTACATCAATTGTAAGTGAGCGGCGTTAATTAAAAAAATGAAATATATCGATTAAGTCCCAAAAGTTTTAGCTTGGTGATGAAAATTTTTTCCACCATTTTCGCGAAAACATCCCGTTGTTGACGTTAGCTTGCTTTTTCAAGTCTTATAAATGCAATCATTGCCATTTTCGAAATGAAATACGTCATCCTGACACCTGAGAGTGCTTCATTTTGCGGCGTTTCACAGATATGGCCGAAATGGAAATATACGACCATACTGTGTTCG
>JTDE01007323.1:0-22145 GCA_014338405.1 Paragonimus skrjabini miyazakii | reverse complement strand
CGTGGACCCATCCACGAATCGGTCATCACCATTGGCTTGACTACGTGATTGTGCGACAGCGCGACATTCATTAAGTGCGTATCACGCGAGTGATGCGCGGCGCTGAATGTAACACCGATCATAGACTGGTAAGGATTAAATTATTTATCCATGTACACCAGTCTGTCTATTGTAGATCTTCCGGACAACGGCAGAAGTTGGATATCAAACGACTGGATAACTGCGAGACGAAGACTGCTTTTCAATGTGCAGTTGCCGCTCGTCTACACGACGTTCTTGTATCCACTAGCCCTGATTGTATGTGGCAGTTTATCAAGGAACGGATCACGACAGCAGCCACCGAGACGATTGATGTCAAACGCCAGAAACGTCTGGACTGGTTCGACGACAACAATGCGGTTATCGCCGAACTAGTACGAGAGAAGAATACCGCATTTACTGCCTCTACGGTGGACCCGGACAATGAAGCGAAGAAGGCGGTGTTCCGTAGTATTCGCCGTCAACTGGCCGAGCGTGTCCGCGGAATCAAGGACAAATGGTGGATGAAGCGGGGTGAGCGGATGCAGGGCTTTGCAGATCGTCGACAGCATAAATAGTTCTACGATTCGCTCAAAGCGGTGTCTGTTTAGCAATTTGTTGTGGCTGCCTTATTCTTTACAGCAGTGGACAGCCCTCAAGTAATTGGCCAGTAAGGGAAATTGGTGTAATAACTCGGCTGACAATTTTTCATAAATACTATGTGCTTTGCTGTTGAAAAGGCTACATATATACAATCGTGTCCAACATGAGCTCATTTGCACAGCGATTAACCCAGTTGTCTCATGGGAGCGTGATCATTCTTCTACTCCTGGTCCTGGGATGGATATGCACTACTGAATAGCTCAGTCAAAAATGAAGCCACAGGGTAACAGATACAACCGACTCGTTGCTTTGATCCGACCAAGTCTCAAATGAAAATATTGTGTCCACATATGTTTGTGTGTTGGAGAGTTACTCACTGCAACCTGATCGAATCGAAACAATGCAATTACAACCCTAGATTCTTTATGACTCGTTTGTTTGAAAACCACCCGCTCTACGAACGAATTAACCAGCATCCACTCACACCAAGCTAAATTATTTTCCAGCACAAGTGCTCTTCTCGTAAACGTCGTGTAAAGAAAAAACCAATGTATACTCCCGTCTTGTTCCTTGATTTCTCATAAATCCGAAATAAACTGATTCACAGACAACACCACAACACTGAACAGAAATTGAATACAAGCATATGCAGATAATGTGCCTGGTTATTGTCACTCTTCCTGTTCACACCCTTCAAACAAATGAGAGTTTTATGAGTATCACTTCAGACAATTAATCTTGACAGCTTGCATGTGGTTAACTTCACCTACTCTGATGACTAACTCGTCTGTATTGGTGCACCCTGGTCAGATTAATTTGACTAATTACACGGAACAGAGTATTCTTGTTGTCAACTAGGGTGTTTTCCATCAAAGTGTCTATGATCAAAGATAGTTACAATATTTCTGATTTGCATCATCTCAATCTGTCAGACGGTGTCTGTAATGCGCAAAAAACGATTTGTAGGGCTTATATTCTCGCGTCCTAACATCGTCAACATTTCGGACTGCATTCATAACTTCATTCATTCACAGCATTCAAACATACTGCCCTGATACTTGTGACCGTTTCTCATGTGCACACCTCTCTAGCTAATTGGCAGACAACCGGACGAGTGATGTTCACTCGTCGCCTATTCAGTGGACAAACTGAGTATCATATAGATTTGGTCACATTCTACAACGACGGCTACACTTGTGTTTAGTTCAGTAATGAGGAGTCATGCCTGATAGTTACAGTTGATACATACAGTCGATTGAAACAGTTACGGGAATTCAACCGAAATTGTTTACCATAACCGTACTAACTGGTGAGTGTGTTCTCAGCAGGGCAGTCACAAATCCACGGGTATGATTGTTCACTCTATTTTTTCTCTCAATGAACCTGAAGAGATTTTCATAGTTTCATGTTTGTGTTACAATATGAGTGACGGAAAATTACCAGCAGACATTTCTTCCACTTGATCTTCAAACTTCCTTCTGCAACCGAGCCACGCATCTGCCTTCACTCGAAACAGCGTGCCGTAAGCCTGAATTCGCAAACATCCTGATACCAGTTGGCGAGAAATTCTGGTCGATACATATTGGAGATATGCCGAGTCTCATCCGAGTCAGTCAATACGGATATATTTCATCATCGCCTCACCAATAATTCAAGTGCTTCCATGAAACGAAACACCAGTTTCATATCGGTTATCTTCACCTATCAATTGACCTTCTGTTGGAACGAATATATTGAGTGCCATTCTGAACAAAGATCCTATGGTCTGTTTGAAGTAAAGTTTGTCGACATTTCAACGGACGGTAGAATTAAAACATCTTCTAAGCTAACATTGATGTGCTGTTAGTGTTTTGAAAGAGAATATGTGATTCAAGAAAGCTATATTCTAAATAACAGTTGTTCTTACGATGCAGGCAATCAGAAGATGAAGAGGATTCCACTTGATTCACGCACAAATTTGAGATTTTGTAGTAGTGATTGAAATAAAACATGATCATCTCTTTCATACTCATAATTATTTGCATCATGAGATCGCGGTAAATCACTTTACTATTTGAAATTCAACTATACCAGTTGTCCGATCCGAACACTGATGAATACGGTATATCACATTCGATGGTGATTAATTCGTGTTGTTTTTCCATAAAAGATATTGTTATAAATAATGTGGAATTACTCGGGCATCAGTTACCGTGTCAATATCGGTTTCAGAATTCCTGTAGATATATGAAACATTCACTTGATCTTTTCGTTACTTGCGTGTTTTGTTTTAATCGCGCCATTTCATCTTCAATCTTCTTCTCGATTTGTCATGTTTATCACGAACCCCTTGTTGACCCTCCCAGTGTGAACACTAGAGCTAGACCCACCTTGGGAACTCTTCAGATCTAGACAAATTACGCTTTTTATTAGCTCGCTTTAGAGGAGATCCAACTGTGAATAATTCGAGTTTCGGCTGAATTTAAACCAGTAACAGGAACAACATGCCTGTACGTGGCAGGTGTTCTACCAGCTAAACTACAAATCTAACTTGTGGGCTCATAAGTTTCACAACTGACTCTCCTCTAAATTCACTTTTCTACTGAACTACTTATTAGTAATACAATTTGTTTGTTCAACAGTGGAGTTGGTGGGTTCCAGTGTGAACGGGTTTAGAAATGCTGCCTTGGCAGTCGATCCTCTGGAACATTTAGTGGATGAGACAATGGGACGGATGAGTAACGTAGCCCAAATTCCTTGTGAACCTCCACATCCAAACAATGTGCTCTTTGTTTTGGGCACCGATCTGATGGTCCGAAATGCCAGCATGCAAACAAATGTCCGCCTGTTTATACTCCATCTTCTTCAACGGCCTTGTTGTCTACTGGCTGATCCATGGGGGATCAGTTCATCAGAATGCAATGTCCTGAGACATTGACACGACGGCCTCGTATCCCAATTTCGAATTTAATTCCAGGCTAAATGTCACTCACTCTGGACCGCAGAATTCGTACTCAGATAGGTTTTGCAACCAGTTGCTTTCGAGAAGAATGGTGCATTAGACTCGAGTTTCGATCTTGATAGACTCCATCAGTGGAATACTTTATCGCCGTGATCAGAATTAGAACATCGGCTACGTGTCCATGGGGCAAACATGTTGCCCACTGCCCCATAAACTTCACATTACGCACGACCGAAGTATTATATCTGAATGCTCAACCATCATCTCGACAGGAGATACAGTTACTGTCTGTTAACCTGAATCGATATTGTCGTGACTAGGACCTTCTGGACAAGTTTAAATCTTCAATCCCATCATGCATGCCGCGCGTTATTACCAGGCACTGATCACTAGTCGGGGATTTGCTTGCCAGCCTTAGCCGACGATTTCTTGTCGCTTGTATCATTATTGTTACTATTACCCTCAGTATTATTATTACGTGACCTATTCAGTGATGTCGCTTCTTATAGGACATTCCACGTCGACGTTGACGAAGACCTTACCTACAATATTTACAATGTGAGGCACTCGACACGACCAATCCACTCCGTCGTTTCGCAGTTCTACAATCGGCACAACCATGATTGCGTTAACTGCCCGTTGGTCTGAAGTAATCTGCACATTTTCTTCTCGCAGATGAAGATTTGACGGTGCCGCTCCTCATCATTCGGTTTTGGACGGAAGCCGCTCTGGAGATGGAACAACGTGAGTATATGACGGTTATATTTGTTATTCTGGTTCTCATATCAATCATAAATTAGTGCATATTTAGCCTGATTATGCCTAGTTGTTTGGTGAGCTGAGAGGAGACTGGTCGTGAACGGATACTTTTCTAGAGGCCAAGCGTTATGTCGATCATACTTCCTTTGAAAATGTTTCCTACAATAAATGTGATCGGCACATGTAACGAACCTGCTGCTGTGTTAATATTCACGGGCCACAAAGAGACATTATTTCAGCTGAACAAGTCTCCATTTACTCATGCTCATCTATAGAAAACACCTCTGAGTTTAGACCTATGTTGAATTTGAACCACCAGATACAGGGTCTAAAGAAGAAGTGAACTGGTTACATTCGTTTTGTAGATCGGCTGTCCGGAATCTCATATTTGCTAGTCACATGAGCTGACCGAGCATTAGGCGATTAACAACTCAGGTGACAGGAATGAAGTGATCGAACCACATGGTCGGTGGCACTCGTTTCGGTGAAAGACCAAAGAAACTCAGGTTTCTGAAAATGAGAGCAGGTGAGTTGTTAGACGGCGGTGGTCGTTGTTCGATTCTAGCAAACGAAGAAAAGGATATAGTTGATGTGACTTATTTGAACATAATGTACTCGTTGTCTCTTAGACGACGGTATACTACGAGTACGTTGATGACCTATTAATCCGAGGCTGCCAGCGCATTCGCAACGCCATACAGTCATGTCACCACTACCTATGACACCGGCATTTCTCTTGAGCACCGCGCGTGCTTCGATCCAGATAAATACTCGATGCATATCAGACAGGTCTCACAATGTGGTCATTCGTGAGTGCGTTTGAATGCATTCGTGTACCGAGAAGAGATTCTGTGCGTTATAGCAAAGAGCAGAATCGCCTCATTCACTTTCGTTCACGTGACAATTCGCTATGGAAACCTGTGGTGCTCATTGTGTTGGTGTTGAGCGCTGGTATTTGTCAAAAGTGAAATTACGTTAACGAAGATGGAAAGTGAGATTCCGAAAATCATCGTGATTGAACGAAGGAGTGACATTCAGCAACCGGTAGTATTCAGCGAAACCCACGAGTACGGTGAAATGACTGTCTGTGATAATGAACAGAGTACCGAACAACAAATGCGACTTGTGTTCATCTGGACAGAGAGAGGTTATGTACTCGGATGCCGAAGTTAATCCCGTTCAGGCTAAGCCAAGGAGACGGATCGGTAGTTCCTCGTTGTTGTTATTAATTCGAAACGCATTCAATAGGCAGTATTTGTGTTCGTGCCACAAGAGCGCAATGCAGAATTTGTACACGAATGCTACCAGAAAAATAGAGCCAAGTGCGGTCAACGTGACTTGAACAATGTAGCCACGTGATTCGTGGATTCGCGTCTATCCGATGATGATGACCTGGACACATTAGGTGTGCACACATGTGCACAGAGCTGATTAATCAGTAGGCCAGCCAATCAATATTCAGGCTGAGACGCACACAAGCGCGGCCAAGTATGTAGAACACGACACTTGCTAAATTCTCTCAATGGCTGAACACTATATTTTTGTATTCCATCTGAGGTAGTACCTCTGCCTTTTCCTATTCGATTAAGTCCTCAGCTCCTACAGAATTGAGGATACTGACAAGTGTCAAATCAAGTCAGTAGTACAGCTTGTTTAACTGCAGATGAATTTTTAGTTGTTTACATACTCACACATTCATGAGTTAACTTAGTGTGCCTGAGTCAAAACCCTGTACTGATAGTTATGAGTAGATAGGCTGGATTTGTGTGGAAGTTGTACTGAACGTGGAATAACTGGAAGTGGGTTATGACCTGATCAGATCAAATGCTCTTTGTGTACCGCTATCTAGTGGAAGGTGTAGAACTACATTTGTAGAGATCGTACCAAATGTGGTGGGTTTTGTTGCAATGTTGATGTGCAATAAAATCCACGAATTGTTGAGACCGAATACTGTTGTATACGCATTCTGGTGTAATCCAGATCAAACTAGACAGGCTATGACAACGGTAGAGGGAACACGTGATGTAGCCACGTGATTCGTGCGGGAGCATATTGAGTTCCGGCCACTCAGCACAGAACCCCAAACGAATGTGACATATACATCATACATTTAACCAGTCTGACAATCAGCCAATCAGGAAGCGTAAACCTATTGGTTTGATTTGGCCAGTCCACTAACGGTTGGTAAGGCAAACAAGTGGTAACGGGTGATTATGTCAAAGTACATTGGCCGTTTGCACCAATCGGAATACTTCCGCAACGAGAGCACCACGTGTGTGCAGTATAGAGCAGTTTGTAGTCAATTCTCGTAACTGTATACGCAGTAGTTGAATTCAGACGCTCAATTCACGCACAACTCACACACACACCTCGGTGTTCGAACTGCTATTTGCCCTATTATCCGCTGATTTTCCATTCTGTGGTCGTTCTGTTGCTGACCGTCCGCAACCAATACGTATTCTAGATGCCATTTCTAGACTGTTGGTTGGTGTACGGGATGACACAGCAGGCAATGGCAACAAAGCGATTGAGACGAGATCCGACCTCATCCATTGCAATGCACATCATTGAACACAGGTCATGCTGATCATCCCGATATATACGAAAACTGACAATGCAAAACTATTTAAATGCACTCCGCTTTTTAGTTCAACTTAGATGCATTCTCAAACTTAATTCAACCATTCATATTCTGGCCTCTGTTTTCAGTATAGCTTCCGGTAGATAGATGAACACTGCATTCTGGGTTTGCATTTCGTTTTGTGGAGTTAACTCGCCCACTTATAGCATTCCAATCCACGTTTATAACAGACGTGCAAAACACCACCGAACGTTGAACATAGTATCAATCTGGATTGGCGGACTGAACTAGGATCTTACCTACAGTATTCTTCTAAGTCTAGGTGAAAATATTATCCATCTTACCAGTCACATAATGTGTGTACCTTAATCCCAGAACGTAATGGGTGATGTCGTGCAGCTTGATTTATGAAACTGATTGTAGTTTCTGGTGTACATGTTGGCTCGGTGCACATAACCAAACAGGACATGCTATTTGACTTCCGGTTTTTCATTGTAAAGTAGGTGTTTTTTCGAAAATACACAGTGAATTCTTGAGGACAACAACGTAGTGAACAAGTTTTGTTTTTCCTTTTCCATCAATCGCTATGTTTCTGTTGCCTGTTGCATCATCCCATTTACCAACCATTCTTTCCTAAATTCAACTATTGTACACAGTCAATACAAAAGATCAATGCATTCACGCCAATGTAGACGGGCTTCATACAATCACGCTTGATATTGAATTTAGAAATGTTCACTGAAAAACTGGAACCAAATGCAACTAAAATATTTCAAGGGAATTTCGCTTGGTAGCGCGAAATGTGTTGCTACCACTGACATAAATTACTTCACTATTTTATGTCCCTTCTTTCAGCGGAGAATGTCTTGCTCTAAATCTGATGCAGTTGTCGTCTAGCCTGAATGAACTATCTGGCTATGCAACATGAAGTCAAATCGTGTGAAATCCAATTTACAAATCATAAATCCCGAGAGGTGAATCTTCACGTTTTTCTCGCACTCGAATCTGTAACATTTGAAGGTTGATGAACTGAGCACGCTCGAGTCACAAAACACTCGTAATCATGAAACTTGAGTGAACATTCATAAGGAACGGTCGTAGTCAGTATCAGTTGTGAAAGAAATGACCGATTCAGTTTTGTGGTTAAATCAAGAATTAGGAGCCGGGGATTGTGTACAATTCGGGTCAAATAAGGACTGATGGAACACAATGGGACTGGGTGTGTGCAAATGAATGTTTGTGCCGAGATTTAGTGGGATAGTTCGAAACACATTCTGAGAGATTCGACTAGACGATGCCAGTTTTTCAGACCAAATTTTATCTCTGACTGTTTCACACTTTATGAAATGGAAGCAAGCAATGAAATGGATGAATTATTTGGAGGAAGTGTCACGGTAACGGAGTAAATATTTTGAGAACTTTGTATGGGTAAACAACAGTTGAACAATACATGCAGTGATGTAGCACGCATACCTTGATAAATCGACTGGTCAGTTGGTGTGGAATGTAGGGAGAGTCTGTGCTACATATAAACAACTTGAATTTTTGAAGTTTGGCGAAAACAGCAGTAAAATGAAATAGGTGTGTCACGTTGTTGTTCAGTACAACCCCCAGACATGTAACAGAAGGCAGTTGGATTGAAGGTCCATTATTTAAATTTGAGGGGTGATAAGCATCAATGGGATTGGCGTATTGATTGCTTTTTATGGGAACGGATTTGTATCAAGTTTTCGCATATCTTCTCAATAATCACACACTTGAAAACTGATGAGTTAATGGATTGTTCCTAGCCTGTGCGTATTTAACAGACCTATCGTCAAAACGATATGGGCAACATATATATGGCTTCGTCACTACCTTAAGCCGGTCAACTGATTTTCAGATGACATTGAACATTGTTGATGAATGCCATTCCACACCCAAGTAATTTGTGTGCAATGTTTGAATGAACTAAACACCGTACAGTTTATACGATCGTGGAAGTCGACGGCCCTGTGCTCATTAAATAACAAAATTCCGCGCAGTCTTCGCTATGACTGTGTGCTGATTGAACCACAGTTTTGGTTCCACATTGGAACTTCAGTGAACAATGATTGGTCTTATCAACCGTTTCCGGTACATAGGATGATCCTCTCGAGATGGCCTTGCAAACAAAACACTAAGCCATGCACAGTCTATTAGTATGTAAGGATTCAAATGGCCTCATTCGAAATGGACTGGCCACTGTTCGGTCAACCGGAACATTGTGGTAAACCCATTCCCACATCTCTATTGCGTTCATCCGTACACATCCCTCAGTCACCCTGTTGAACCTACTATATATGTAATCAGGTCAGTTACCTCCAATTTGTAACATGCCCCGACACGGATACCCCTTGACACACACTTAAAGGTCCAAAATGAACTATAAAAACGGCCATGTTTATTCAGTCAACGTTCGGTACAGTCCAGTACGACGTCTGACAGGGACGGCCAGGCACAAAGTTGATTGGGACCACTCGGCACAACGCCTGGCGAAGCGATTGACAAGGAATGTCCGACATGACCAGCGGTTCCAATTCCGTCAGCAACGTTAGTGTCGGTGCTACCAACACACTGTTTAGCATGGTTAATGGCAACGAACACTGTCATAACTACTCAGGTTTCGCCACACGCCTCCACGCGACGCATCAACAGGAATAGCTATTTACTGCTGTATAGCATGTTGAACAATACATCCTGCTTTGACGCCGCCACGAAAACCAAACAATATGCAGTCCTACGGCAAGCATCTTCGACTCCAAGACTTGTACTGCTTTATCCAGTAAACGAATTACAAGTCAAGGATTGCTCTCAGATCAACCCGTCTGTCCCTCACTTCCCACAAACTCCCACTGTCACATCTGGTGATTCATAAATGTCAGTCATTTTTGTTGCGCTACCTGGATTTTGATAAGTCCTAACATTTTCATACACAGTTTTTAATTTTCACCTATTTCTGGTACACTGTCATTTACGTGTATGCATTTTTATTGGCGCTATCCACTCTCTGATTATATGCCATTTTTATACCAACAAGCATGAGTTCGTTTGACGCTCTGACCGAAATACGATGGGGGTACATCCTGTCAAGCAGACAACCTTTTGTGTCTAGTGCGAATATCAGTCGACCTACGACAACCAGTCACATGAAGTTCGTTGAACCACGCCAGGCAAACCTAGCGTTATGGTTGATATTTGAGTCAAATGAATCGACCAGTTTCCGTGTCAATCATCTACTCTACTCGCATTTGTTTTAAGCAAGAGGAGACTATTTAAAACACCGCGTTCCCTTGATCCAATTCACCAGTAACGATAGAAGACATACGTCGCGAGATGTTAACATTTCGTTTACTCTCTTCAGTCACAAACGCAAAACATTGGAATATATAAGACATGCGGATAGCAACAACAATAGAAACAATCAACAACTGGGTTTACACAAAACAAGGACTGTTATAAGTTCCAGAGCAGACAAACTGCATGAGTCAACAGGTTATGCACACACAGGACCGGACGGCGAGTGTTGATTAGCATAGCTTCGGAGAAGGCAAGCAACTTCGGATTCGGATTACGCAACAACACATGAAACGAATTGGTGGGGTCAACAACAAGAGGAGACTAGTCTGGAAATTGCTCAATTTGAGTAAGTTGGTGGATTTATAGCAAATGAAACTGATATCATTGTTGAGTCCGACATGAGGTTGAATGAGAATTTGACTGACCGCTTTTGTAAAAAGATCATTTTTGTCATCGTTAGCTTGTGGTTAGCTTGCTGGTAAACTGTACACAATAAGCACGTCACTGATGATAGAAAGAATCTAATTTCAATACAAAAATATGCATTTGATAAAACTGAGTACGTAGTGACCAGTTCACTAGTCTAATCAGTTGCACACATGATAGCCTCATAACACGATCATTTCTAAAGTTGATGTATTTTGATCCTCTTTTTCGATTAAGTAACACTTTTCTGATTCACACAATAATAGGATTATGAAATTTAAGAATATAAACATATGCCTGGTCAATAGTTTTTGTGTACTTGAAGGTAATCTAATTTGTTGCAAACTTCCACTCGATGTTCTTGTGGAAATCGTTAACTGGCAATTCATGGAGGTCCACAAATCAATTTACTTCAACTTGCTAGATCGCATTCGTGAGAAGTCAGACATTTAGTCCTTCTCCATATTGGGTATTAGACGTATTCTATATTGGTATCATATTAAACGCATCAAAGTGAATGACACATATGGTGGTCAGTACAATACGTGATCATTCAGATAGAGCCACCCGTAGTGATTATGGTTGAGGATGTATGCTGGGGGGAGACGAAAAAGATTCGCTTCAATATCTTGCAACTAAGCACTGGTTGTCCTTCGTGATAAACCAACTGTCAACTGCGATGTTCTGACACATTCTTCGGCCTTTGTTTAACATTTTATACACATGGGAAATATTTTAGACCTAATGTTCACCGGTTTTATCATGAAATATGTCAACATTGGCAAATTATTTCCTCAAAAACATCCATTTCATCAGATGGAAACAGGTTTTTGGATGGACCCAACACAAGCAAACGTTTTTTGGAGACAACGTGTCAAACAGTGTAATCGAGCAATGGCGTGCTAAATGTCTCGTAGGTTATCTTTCCGGACAGAAATATGGTTCCATACGTTAACCTATTCGATATCTGTCAGTTCTAACTTAATGCTAGCGTTCGTGTACCCCCTCCAACCATCAACTTCTACTATTTTACCCGCCGTCAATGTTTAGCAATGGAGTAGATATTACATAACCTGGATTTTGTGAGTATTTTTCGACAGTCTGATTACGATGTCATACGCACCTGTTTTCAATTCGTTACCCATTATGCTTAATCTGTTGTGAACATAGTATGTGTGAACTAAACGTCCTTGGCAGTTCGCTGTAGTGTCGTTAGGGCTTGTCGTTTCAGGAACCGATAAGCTGCAGGACACTTGGATAATAGAAGACAGCCATATAAGAATGGGAGTAGGAATTCTTGCATGACAAGGCAAAGCTGTAAATAGTTCAACGACACTAGCGCCAATATACTCACCGCACTTATGCAACCTCTCCTTTTCTTTGCATTGTGGGCCTACAATAGGAACAGATTGTCAGGAACGTCTGATGAATAAACTTTTAAACCTGCAACAGTTGGCACACAACACATTGCTAGTTTGTGAGTTCCACGGGAACGTGTTTGATATCAGAGGTTAGCGATGTTTTCATGACTGTCCTATGTTTTCACTTGATTGCAGAATTGGATGCATGGAAGGGAAAGCTATTTATTTTGATCTTAACTTACCGTCCCCCCTCCATTCCTCTCGAACAGCGGCATTCTCTTCCATGTTATATATGGAGTTGTCTTGTCAACAGTTGAATTACTTAGTTGTGATTTGTTGTCCAAAGGAGTTAACTAACGTTTACCTTCCAACTCACCTTCAGATGATGGATCTCCTAATTCTCGTTTGGACAAACCTAGGCATACTCACCACTCCTATCACGTGTTTGTAATGAGTGAACTCAAAGTTTCAAAGGCGCCCCAAATACATCATTCACAACAACCCTAAGAGGAGACCTATGATTCGGCTTTTCCGTTGACAGTTTCATAGACGACTTGGACACAAAACGTGGTGCTTGCAATGCTCACGCAACCATACCTAAGAGCATTACGATGAACGTATCAGTTATCAAATTACGTTGGACCATGGTGATGATTTGATTCTCTGCTAATAGATACACTAAACTTTGGAAAAGCATTTGATCATTTCAGGTAGTTCCGATTGCACGCCAAATTACAGATATGTTACACGAAGCTGATTTATACGTTCCACGTAACGTAGACCAAATGATGTTACGGCTTTCCCCCCAATCAGAAGAGTCCATCAACATGATAGGTTTGAATATGCTAAGGCTGCCCGCCAGATGCATTGGTGATGCACCTCTGGAACCGGTTTTAAGTTTCTCCAAGTGCGAATGAAGTGCTCGAAATAATGTGTGCAGACAAACTTTCTGCCCAGATACGTGTACCAAATGCATGAGAATCCATTATCAATTATATTATATCAACGGAACGGTGAAATAAATTTAGAGACCAAATCTGTCGGCGTTGAGAATTCGTGCGCTCCTTCTCCTATTGGCTACCTATACGGGAGCTCCAGCAAACTTTATTATCTGCAAACTTCTCAGCGTACGATATTCGATTTTAGCTTTCTAAGCTTCATCTTCTGCATCAATGGTGCCGTATCAGATTTCTCCAAAAGTATTAAGAGAAGTATCTTCTAAGCCTGTAAAACTATTTAATGTCTTTTTTTGTCGACCAACTCTGATAGCACTATTCCAAATGGATCAGCTCTAGCTACCATCCGATGCTGTGTACTCCCCTATTGGCCATTAGCCAATCCTCTTAACGAGTCTTTGTTACAAGGCATTAAAACTTTCTGCTAAACGAACTGTCCATTTCATAGTGGTTTTGTGTTAAGCAGGTCTTCCATGATGAACATGCTGCCTTCATGGACAGATTAGTGGATGCTTTTGGAATGTGCCTTTTTCATCATATTTACTATAACGTTTTAGTGAGTCAGTAACAACAGACTTCTAGAGAAACTGATTATCTTCACCGGTTAACAAGTTCAGTTCGTAGTAATGGAACCTATCGGGTCAAAGCTGGGTAAAATCGGCCATACTTCGAACCTTTCTCAGATGGCGTTTCACAGACATAAGTCCGTGCACCATAAGTACCTTCATTCTACATTAATGATCCACTGAATAGAATTTTCAGTAACTTTCTTCTCTTGACAATCTTGAACACTCATGATCTCGGCAATTTGGCGAAATGTACTTATTGTAATTAAGAGACAAACATATCTTGGTGTCGTTCAAATACGTAAACATACGTACACCATGGTGTCTCGGTGGCGATTCCAGCAATGTTTTTGCAATACATTACGGCCCAGCATATGTATGTGCTATAGAAGTGTCTTAAACGAGACCTGGTTTTATGACTGACGCTCAAATTGTCACTAGCACTTCATTCCGAAAAAGCAGTTAAGTGACTGTCCTCTACCAAGGATTATGAAACTGACATTTTCTTGAATTGATAGGAGTGTTTTCTTACACTTTTTCACAAATGATGCACATAAAACTAATAACTGAGTGAATGAGTAAGGAAACGAATTACCAAGCTAATACACATCACTAGTGCCACTGCCAGCAAAAGAGTTTTTGTTCGAAACGTCCGTCGAATTAACCCAACCACCTTTGCCATTAAGATTCCACAGACCATAGCCATTCACGGTTCCGAAGCATAACTGGCCAGACAGACGTGGTTATTGATCCTGACAACATGAACCACTGTCCTCATCATTCTCCATATGTGCACTGAAAACCTTATCGTGTTCATAACCATTCGCAAATATTTGACTTGTACAATTTTGGACAGGTTGAAATGCTCAAAAGATCTCCACATTGTGCGGACTGTACATATGAGCACAAAGTCCGCAATGTCACTTGCTCTGTATAAGAAATGGTCCTGTGGAGACCCAGGGCAAACATATAGTTCACGGAAATATATATGAATTACCAGTGAAAATATATGCCTTCAGTTATACCCCCATAGATAAACACAGGACAACAATCACAGAATCATTCATCTACACTTGGATTACTTTTCAGCAGTTTGCACTATAGCACTACTAGTCCCACCTCCTGATGCCAACAAATGGTTTTGGTTGACGTTCAGGATATCTTCCACGCCGTTGATCCATACAGCGTGTTGGGTTCCAGATGGGTTGCACACCTCCAGCATCAGCGAAAATGCTATCATGTTGATAAAGTATTTTCACAAGCTAAGCAAACGAAAACTTCTCCGTTACACTTTATCCAATGCACAAACAGAAGCCAATGTTACGCTGAACCTCACTGGAGACAAACCAGCCGGTAGTTGGTCAATTTGTCTAGATAGCAATCTGTGCGAACTACTAAGGCATTTTCAGTAGTTCGATTTATTCACGCACTTTTATGCAGTGACCTCTTTCATACTTTCTGTTATAACAAATCAACTGTAATCAATAGGAGATTGCTCTGTCACAATCTGACAAGGACCAAAACCAATCGTCATATCTCGTTCGCTATCTTATGTTTAATTTATAAGATACCAAATTGCAAACATCTGCACTGTTGGAAGTATGTCAGGCAGGTGACCAGCAAAACGACATGTACCCATGAATGCTAGACAGGGTCATATGCTGAGCCGATGATTCGGCAGTGGTGTGGCGGAAAAAGTGGGGTTCCCCTGCTGAGACAGATTTAACAGGTGGATTTTGTTTTAAGGTGTGTGAAGACGTCAGTACGTTGATGTAGTATACAACCGCAATGCAATGAAACGCTGTTGGAGTGCACAAGAAACGATGTGAGATTTCGACGATTTCAGGAAAACAGATTGGCTCGAGGCTAGAAGTTCAAATTGCACCGATCTATTCAGTTCACCTCCTTCGACATCCAACGAGCATCCGTTACCTTGGAAAAAAGTCATTGAAAACTGAAGGTGGAGGTGTTTTTGAAGATTACAAGAACTAAGAACAACGTAAGATTACGAAATCAACAATGGTTCAATTAACTGTCATCTGATGATATTTTGGAAAGTATCGAAATTCGCGGCTAACCACGTCAGAGGGAAAGTAAATTCGGCGATTGGTGGTCTCGTCAGAAAAATGTCTGTTCAGTGGAGAACTGAGGAGGGAGCTTATACACTATCTGATCATAACCGTGTCAACTGTTACTAGGAGTAACGCTAAATGAACTTGTAAAAATTGAGTCAACTCAGATCGCCGGAATTCAGATTCATATAGAACAAGAAAGTTAAGTCAATACCCACGGTGACTGCACCCGGTAAGGATTAGCCAAAAGACGCTCGCGCTTGACAATCGCCACAGGTCGCTTGTGTTGCACCACTTGTGGTTTCATTCACACATCACGTATTCGATGTAAACCCGAGGGATCAAGGCCGCGAGATGTGTGACTGAGTCCTTCGTGTTCAGCCGGCCAATGCTGGCTCGACAATTGCTAGGCTGGCTCAAAATTGAAACTCCAATCTCTCGAAAAAATAAACAGAGCCTCCAGCTTGCCGGCCAAATTCAAGCTGTCGTTTCCCAAACACGTTTGTCACGCAAGCTCCTAACTTGCGGTTCATGGGCAGATCGGTGGACAGATTGTTATCCAAGTAGCAGAAATCTGTGCAACTGCCGACAACATCTCCATTGATGCAAATTTGGGATGAAGGTTTACAGTGAGCACCTCCGCCGGGGGAAATCTGAAAGAAAGAAAATGTCTTACCTGTGTTGATATCCAAACTTGGATGCAGCGTTCGCGAAAGCCATGGCCAGTCGCTGTAGTTCGTCCTCGCTATGTGCGAACAGCGCGCTGTCATCTGCGAACAGAAGCATGCGTACCAGTGAGGTATGTAACCTAGTTGGGGCGCCGGAGCGTCGAATATTCAGCAGGCGCCCATCCGTCCGGTACTCAACCTCAACGCCGTCCTCCCCAGAATCCTGAAAAGCAATCGTTAGCATGGCAGTCAAATATAAACTAAATAGGGATAGAACCAGGACACAAACCTGCTTCACGCCAGCGACAATGTCAAAATCATCAGAGGTAGATCCACACGATTGCAACTTCACCCTCATGCCCAAATGCAACAATTTAATCAAATTTACGAACTTATCTAGACAGCCAAACTTACCAAGCACTGCCCATAATGTCTTGCGGCTGATGGAATCGAAGGCCTCGGTGAAGTCGACGAAGAGGGCATACAGGGGCTGTTTGCGTTCGCAACATTTCTTCCGAATTTTTTGGGCAGCAAACACCAGACAGGTCGTACTGCGACTCGCCCGGAATCCCCACTGCTCCTCAGGAACATTGGTCTCCAAGACTTCAGTATTCGGCCGATTCAGGAGAACTCTGGCAAACACCTTGCCTGCGCAGCTCAGCAGACTGATGCCTCAGTAGCTGTTCAGGTATTACTCGCTATCTTTACCTTCGGACATGGGTACTGTAAGGGTATCCTTGAATTCTTGCGGTATCACCTCGTGCTCCCAGATGGAGTGAACCAACTGAAACAAAGTGCGTTCCAGTGCCGGTCGGCCATTCTTCAGGATTTCACCTGGCAATCCATCTTCGCTTGCAGCCTTCCCATTGCAAAGTTGACCAATTGCTCTCTGCAATTCTGGTAAATCCGGAACGAGAGCAAGTGGAGATTCGGTGTCCTGCTGCAGCAGCTGTTCACGGTCACCCAATCAATGGTAGCAGGACGACTTAATAAGCTAACACTGTGTTTGCGCCAGACCTCCATTATGTCATCCTGCTGGGTGCATGAACAGCCGGTGTCTACGTCTACCAATGCTTTTGTGGACTAGATCGATGGACCGAAAATCGCTTTGAGCGAATCATAGAACTCTTTTTGTTGTCGAAGATTTGTGAAGCCCTGCATTTGCTCGCCCTGCTTCATCCACTAGTTGTCTTTGATTCCGCGGGCACGCTCGGCCAGTTGACGGCGGATTTCCCAGAACGTGACCATCTTCGCTTCATTGCTCGGGTCCACTGTGGGCAGGAATCGCGGCATTCAGCGATAACCACGTTGTTGTCGTCAAACCAGCCCGGACGTTCCTGGCGTTTGAGACCGATCATCTCGGTGGATTTCGTCGAGATCCGTTCCTCGCGGAATTGCCACATACCCTCAGGGTTAGTGGATACAGAAGCGTCGTGTAGACGAGTGGCAACTGCACTCTGGAAGCAGTCTTCATCTCACAGTTCTCCATTCATTCGATATCCAACTCATGCTGTTGTCCGGAAGACCTATAATAAACAGACTTGCGCACATGGATAAATAATTCAGTCCTGATCAGCTGGTGATCTGTGCTCCATTCAGCGCTGCACATCACACGCATGATACGCGCTTCACGAATGTCGCGCTGTCGCACAATCATGTAGTCAAGCACATGGTGATGACCGCTTCGTGAGTGAGTCCACTTTGTGTTGTCGCTGGCACTCATCTGGAATCGGGTGTTTGTGATAGCCAGCTTGTGAGTAGCACACAGGTGGGGCAGACGATAACCGTTCTCGTTGTCTGAACTAATGCCGTAGGGTCCGAAGACTTTCGGGCCAAGCTACCGAGTCGCGCCCAACTCAGGCGTTTTAGTCACCTTGAACAAACAGTCGGTCACTCACCGGCACCGAACGGATTGTGGCGGACAGCTGATCACAGAACTGGTCCTCTGTATCGTCAGTGTGACACATAGTTGGACCATAAACATTAACAAATGTGGCACACTTACCTCGACCGAGTTGCAGGCGCACAGACAGCATTCGAGGGCTGATACCATGTGGTTCACCTATCACCAAAGCACCATCCGCCGGGTAACCTACCCAAAAGTAGGTGTAGCCGGCACCTGCTTCACGTAACTTACCTTGGTTCGCAAGCCTTGTCTCGCTCAAGGCTGCTACATCGATCCCATAGCGACGCAATTCCATCGCGATTAGTGCTGTGCGCTGTTCTAGCCAACCTTTGGAACTGCATCGATCCAGCAGCGTGCGCACATTCCATGCTCCAACACAGAGCGTCTTTCGTCCCCGGGCCTGTTTCAGGTTAGCCTTCGAATAGCTGAAACGTTAGTGAGCATTATCTGCTCAAGAATTCATGTTGCAGGGATAGTATGAGGGTGTGTCTGGCAGTAGCATATTTTCGCCTATCTACCCTGCCATATGCAGAAGATAGGACGACTCGGTTTATCCTGCGCAATAGCCGATGAAGTATGATTGTTGTTTACGCGTTAAGAACGTCTGTGTGTGCTCCACGCTCGTGTTAGGATTCAGGCTGCGTTCTGATTGGTCGCACTTCCAACGACCAACAATCCTTTCGTCCACGCACATAAGGATGAGGCTACCGCTTGTAAATGCGACAACATAGTTTGTAGTTCTACTTAGTCACATGTTCACTCTACCGTTTTAAAGCCTGTAGAGCATGCTTGGTATTTGGTTTGTTTTGTAACATCATGTTTCATGTGAGCTTCGGATACTGCCAAGACACCCACAGCTAGACAGGATAGCGATTACGGCCCTCAACCAAAGCCTTTGGCTCGAAAGCCTGTACCGCAAGGCAGCAGGTGACACACACGCACACGTACACATAAGCATCAACTGCCTAGTACAGGCTCGACAGTTACAAACCAAGAAATTCTGCACATTCACACCGAGATAATACTGCACAGACAAACCGATCACACAGAATCAGATCAGGCAAAAATAAACATCAAACCAAACCGAAACACAACACGCCGATACCATACACAAACGTGAACTTATCTCTGAGCAGTTCGAGGGATGAATGAACTATTTTTGCAGAAAAATAACTGAAAACTCTTTCTATTTATTTTACTTTATGTTAATAATGAGTGGTTTGGCGGACGTGTGAATTTAGATGAGACCCAACTGTGGAAAGTCAGGGCTTCGGTTGAATTCGAACCAACGACAGAAACACTATGCCTCAACGCGGCAAGCGCTTCACCAGCTGAGCTACGGAACCACACCATGGGCTCGGAAATTTCACATTTGGACTCTGTTACCCACCCGTCCCACTGTCTCATATGGAATTCACCAAATGATCCAGAGGATCAACTGCCCAGGCAGGATTACTCAACCAGTTCACACAGGAATCCACCAACACCACTGCTAAGCATAGGAATTATGTTACTAATGAGTAGTTTGTCAGACGCATGAATTTAGATGTGGCTTCTTAACTCGGCTTGCCGCGTTGATGCATGGCGTTTCTGTCACTGGTTCGAATCTAGCCGAGGTTCTGACTTTTCACAGTTGGGTCTCATCTATATTTTACTTCAATTACATTAGTTTGTCCCATGTGAAATACATTCTTGCACTCATCATCTCGTTTTTTGCGGACTAAACGAGATAACTGGTAAATAAACAGAAGAATTGAAGTATGCGTTCTAGTAGTCTAATCCTATGCGTACGGTAGAGGAAAGATATATGTGCACCGGGCAAAATATTGTACGTAAATATATACATGTATAAATATGCTGTTGTCGAACGTGGTTCTGTAAGTACAATACTCAGCAATTTAATCGAACGGCCACTTAGGACTAGGCTTACAAACGCATATTAGAGTAGAGCGGAAACAGGTGATGTATCGTCCAGTTACTTCGGGCAGTAAGATAGGGAGGGCGTTACTGTTATTTGCATAAACAAAAACGGTACACAAGGGGGGGAAAGGAATATAAGTAATAAGGTCGAATACAGTTCAGTTGTTTACGGTCGATTTGGATTTTATGGAAATCTAATAAATGTTAGGTTATCAAACAGTTGCGGATAAGAAGGGGTAACGCGAAACCAGGAATCATTTTAAATTAAATGATAAAAGTATACTACTGTGAACATGTAAGTAGAATAAACATTAAATGTGAATTTGCAATTCACAATAGCAATGGCTTGTAATTGTGCTGTCCGTAGCGAACTGCATAAAAGTCCAACGAAGTTGGTATTGGTTGATGAATATGAGTGAAAATTATGCTTCTGAGCCAGGCGTGGGTAAACTTGTGTCATTCTTATTACGCTCACTTCAGGCGCAGATATAAACACTGGCAACAATGCGTCACTCAATTAATTTTCAGTCAACGCAGAGAGAAGACACATATGGCGAGATGTTAACATTTCAACTTACTCTCATCAGTGGCCAACGTAAAACTAGCAATTTTTATACAAACTGCGTGTAGCAACAACAATTGAAGGAATCAACTACATAGTTCTGATCTTTCACGTTCTAATAGTTCAATCAATCCCACAACACGGAGATTGATTGCGTCAGCGCCTTTTGTGATCACAAAACTGGCCGATGTTGTTTGATGAGCATTGCCACGCTAATCGCTAACAATTTCGGGTTACGATTATGTAACATTATCTTGAACGATTTAACAGGGTCAACTGTGTGACCGGTTGTTAAAATGTGTTTGGCGATCGATGAAGCCGGGGCCTTTGAGCTTGTTACAGTCAAAAGCTCGATTTTTGAGGTTGCCGTTGATAATCATTTAGGAATGTGCTCTGCCATACGTTGATGCAAACGCCGATCTGTCCTGTCTACGTAGACGTCAGTGTAACTGCAATTGAACTGGTGTATTACGTGGGAGACAGGTTGATCGATTGTGTATCATTGCTATGAAGAACCAACCCCTAGTGCTTAGCAGCATGCGTAGTTAGTTAGTGGTCACCTTTGAATTGAATTTGCAGAAGACCCCGGCTTCATCGATCGCCAAACACATGTTAGCAACCGGTCACCAAGTTGACCCCGTCAAATCGTTCAAGATATTGTTACATAGTCGAAACCCGAAACTGTTAGCAATAACCGAGACAAGGCTAATCAAACAACATCGGCCAGTTTTGTCTGCATTTTGTCTGTATTCCGAGGAGGCCCAAAAAACTTGTGTGAGTCGCGTTCTTAGTATTCTATGATTTCCATCCAGCGGAATAATGAATGATACTATTTTTTTGTATCTGCTTCATTGAATCAGCACAACAGTGAACAGGACGAGTGAAAACGTTTTCAATTCTATCAGCTATTAGTGGCAGAGATAACAACTCCCAGCCTCTGGTCTAAAATGGATATCGAATGCTTAAACAACGTTATATATATAAATGGATGTTGGTTGCTTTTATCAATTATTATAAGACCGCGTTTGCTTCAGTTTGAAAGAAACAGGACAACATTTCAACCAAACAAAGGTTTTGTGTTTGTTGTTGTCAATCAAAAGAGCAGTGGAACATACTGGTTTCAATGGTTACCTTGTACACATTAAAACTCAGCTTCTTCAGTTCATCGGGTGAAGGTGATACTCAACTTCTCAGATTTAGCCCTTCACGCCTGCGTCACATGACAAAGCCTGTGGCAAGCTGTATTTGCTTCAGTCAATGATATGTTAACCCTTTTCCTCTGAGGATCATCTCTAGTGGTTCGTGTGTCAGAATCGACCATCTTACTGTCTACGTCAGTAACTCTGTCCATCTTCACTTTGTTCACTATGGATGTGTGTCTTAGTCAAAACCTGGACTTTCTGTTATCAGTTTAATATGCGTTTCTTTATTGCTTTCGTAATTTTGCTTATCTTCTCACATGTGGAATAACTAATATGCATCTGGTTT
>JTDE01007322.1:12123-22422 GCA_014338405.1 Paragonimus skrjabini miyazakii | reverse complement strand
TGGCCTGAGAACTCGTCTATTGCACAAACGCCCGTATAGGCCATGTCAAATATCAAACCACAAACGCGTATGCTCGTTTGCAAGTTAGATACGCATTCACATCCATCATTGTCATTCGCCTTGGTGGAACTTCTGCCGAGCGCGTACACACTATTTCGATAGTCTTTCCTTGTCCTCCGTCTTCCTGGCATTCGCAGCTTGCCCTCTCGTTCCTGAACGTTGCCTGTGGGTGACATACTACTTGTGAGTAGTATACTACTCATAACGAAACTGCCTGTTATACAACAATATTACGTTGCTACCTCGTGACGGTAGAAAAACTTAAACATTCGTGGTTGCCATGGCTGAGATCAACCGAACAACACCAGTTCCGTTATTGTGTCATTCTGACTTCACCGTTGGATTGAGGATGGTTTGGCAACAAGGAATAAAGAAGATCCACTACATGGCCTTCGTTGCACCACGACACCCGTGTTTTTCTACGGATACGAGGTAACGACGTAATATGAACTTCGTTCGCTGACACTCTTCACCCTGGGGTTACCAGGTTAGATTGAGAAAGAAGCCTGTGCCATCACCCAGTGTCACTCATTAAATGATGCCATGGCAACTCGGTCTGATATTTGGTTGACCTCGCTCGGATTTGGCATAGGAACTCAACAATAGTCAACCAACCGAACCCGAGGATCAGTCAGAACAGTGCTGGGCTGACTGTTGTGTGCAAAAATGACAAATTCGATCGAATTGTCATGCCAACCCGCTCTATATTTCATTGTAGATAGTTGTGGGAGGCATTACCACTAATCGTGGGAATATTTTTAAATACGTAATTTCGCTGCTACCTTCAAACCGTCGGCCTGTAATATTTTCTCCATTAGTCTCATGTTGTATAGGGTTCATAACTAATGGTTGTATTGGCTGGTTATCAATTTGAAATATGATACACAACATAGCTGATTGCAATCAAATGGATGAACACTTTAGCCAGTAGAACCGACGTAGTCTGAACTCGTTTAGTATTTGAAGAGATCAGAGGCCGCTCGCCAATGTAAGAAGCTGACCGTTCGCCATTTAACTCTTCAGTTATACCCGGAAAGGAAATTTTGCGAACCAACTCGTCAAACCGTTCTCCACCTTATATCACACATAAGAGATGGTAAGGTGGGACAAATGGACGGGGCAGTTATAAGTGTCTAAGCGTGGAGCACAGTTTGGCACAATTTAAGTCAACTGGGCGAAACAGCTATTAAGGTGAATAAATGCGACATAATTAGGCGTTACCCACGGCTTTTGTCAACCGGACGGAGCAGCTACCTATCTCAGCGCAAGACATGAATCGGAATAACCAACGCGTGCAATGATGTCGACGTATATTATATAACTGACAGCATTTGCGCATGAGGCAAGGTTAACAGCGGTTTGCCAATCATGCTTCCAGGATTTTTGTTTTCGCCAACAGATCTCAAGGTGTGACTAGAACTGCAGCTCGTTTGATTTAGATATTGCATGAAAGTGCTTCTTAGCAAGGGACCAAAGGTTTTTCATATTTTTCGCGTGCATCATGCTGTTCTCAGGATCTACGAAATGTTTTGAATGATTGATCGTCAGTGCTCGTAATTAGCAGTTTCATATAAAGCTCTGTAGGCTCCCCATTTCTCCGTGATTATTCTGGTGGTCCGCGGAAAGCGAAAGAATTGAATAATATAATCGGCTTACTCGAACATCTTCGGATGAGGAATAATAAGTTGACTGTTTTTCGTCTGTTCCCAGGACAGACCACCGTGAACGCTGTGAACGTTATGCTGTTCTAGAACGCCCAGTGTTGCGCAATTGTGAATGCTTCCTCTAGCATATAACGGGTATTTCCACATTTGGAATCTTTCCAAACGGAGTAATGTCGCCTACACAATTCACATTTCTACCGATAGTTGTTTGCACAACTCGTGACTGACTCGTGCTGAACAGTTAAAAGAAATTACCTTCCGACGGAATCCATAGCATCACATTCGGATGTTACTACGACAGCCCCATCATCGCACACACCTGTCCATATGCCCCCTTTGAGATCCCGGTGTGCCATCCCAAGAGCTCCACGGCTGTCAAACCAATGGTCATCAGTGTGGCCTGAAGTTAATAACACTTCAGCGCTGGGCGAGTACACTACCCGAGGAAGGTAGATTCTTCAGCGTGTTTGTACCTCATGTTTAGAGTACCAAGTAGTAGCCCTGGTGGTCAGGGTATGTGCGATGATGGGGCTGTCGTAGTAATTGTTCTGCATTTTTCAGAACTAGATTTAGGTCACAAGGTGTGCAAACAATAAAGCTGTCTCGGAGCCGACCAACGGAAGCCGGCCGTAAAATACGTAATAAATTGAATGTATTGCGATCACACTAGTAGCTACTCCATCCAGTTCAATTGGGCTATGATCAACGTTTAAGTATGTAGTATGTGTTCACACCAGTAACTGCTCCAACGAGTAGATTCAATCTATGATCAGCGCTTAAGTATGTGTTATGAGTTCACACTAGTAGCTGCTGCGTCCACTTCTCCTAAGCTATGATCAACCTTTGAGCATGTAGTATGCGTTCACACGAGTAGCTGCTGCGTCCACTTCTCCTAAGCTATGATCAACCTTTGAGCATGTAGTATGCGTTCACACGAGTAGCCGCTCCGTCCAGTTCTCCTAAGCCATGATCAACGCCTAAGTATGTAGTATCTGTTCACACTAGTAGCTGCTCCGTCCAGTTCACATGAGCTATGATTAACGTTGATAAGAACAACACGGGAAAACTCAGATGAACGTTTATTCAGACCGCTGGGGGTAAGTTATAATGATCTCCTTCAGTTCCGACCAAAAATGAGATACCATACTGGCGTTCGTCAGTGAATTTTGCTGCCGGCGAAAATATGGACCAACAGACGTCGGAGTCATTTGCGTACATGATGCGAAAACAGAAGGGTTTTAGCTGAAATGGTAGAATTGGGAATCAGTATTTTCGTCGGATAACTAACGAGCATCAAATTTGGTGATTATCTCTCAGAAAAGGTAGCATTGACTTACGTACACATGGCAAGCTACATTCAAGCATAGTCAGTAAGCAATAAACAAAATAATACGCACGTTGTTAATGATGGAGTGGGACGTGTCACCCATGTTTACACCACACCGTAGGTGGAAACAATCGGGTGAAAACGTAGACAATTTTCCGCCAAAAATGCTATAAAGAAACCAGTCTGAACATAAAATTCAGGTGAATAATTAACCAACGACCGCGAGGCCATGGCTTTCGTTAGGAATTACTATGATATTTCGTGTACAGTGCAGTGTAAACGCAATGCTGCCTGAAATTACAAACTCAATTACATCTCCAAAACCACGCGAAATTGAGCGATTCTGCGGGTTAAAAGTAGGTAGTCTACCACGAAAATTCTGATGGAAGCATTTTCAGAAAGGTAAAATCGAGTAGGAAAGCTAACATGATGCTTTTGTTGACAAAAACGGCGACACATTTTTCTCCACAAAGGTACCAATCTGAACAATTTTTTGGTATTGCTGATTTTTCTCATTGCAACACAACTATTATACTCGATGAAATCTATATATTTGTCCTGTAATATGCATTTTAATATTTTTGAATAATTTGAAAAATCTCTTTTCGCGCTTAAATAGCCATTTTTAACTCTGTTCAGCTGTGAAGCACAATAACGGCGAACTACAGAGTTGTCGTTACAAGCGTTGTAATCTCTACAGCTGGAGTAGTTTTGAGTGTCATTCTTTTCTCAGGTCACTTCATTTTTATTCCAGCGTACATCCTAATTTCATGGAAAAGTTAACAACGAATAGTAAGGTTTGGCGAATATAACTGATAAAACGCAAATTGCTTGTCCTGTTCTTGTGCATTGTCCTACGTTGAAGTAGCTTTATAGGCGTTCCTCATGTTTGCATTTTTATAAAAAGCTTAGTATTCATGTTTCAACAGCAGTTCGATTGTAGAAATTATAATCACACTTTCCTGCTTAATTACGTCCAAATTAAAATAGAAACATGTGCTTCCACGTCTATGACATCGATTTTCATTACATTTTACCTTCAGTTCTCCAAAATAACGTAGAATGCAACTTTTCATTATTTTTCCATTAATCCCTATGCCAGTGAACTACCGCAACTTCTTTGCTCACGTCTGCAGAAGATTGAAACAAAGAAATCTCCAAGGAACAGAATTCTGATATCTTCGGAACTGCAACATGTCACAAAATTTCAGCAACTACACTAGCACCAAAATATTTTTTCACTTAAAGATAACAGATATTCACGGTCTACCGATTACACGCAGCTTGAAAGTATGTACGAATTATAATTTTCGGAACCAAACAGTTGTCGTCTAGCACTGTTTGTCGAAGATAAAGATGCGCTCGAACAGATGAAATCATCTATCGTAAAACGCGACGTTCATTATGAAATCAGCTTGCCTTGGAAGTATGGTTGTCCCGCACTGCCCAACAATTACCCAGTCGCTTATCAAAGGCTGATGTCACTTCGGAGGAAGTTTACGAAAGATTCAGCTATACATCGTTTATATACTGCGGGTGTAGAAGACTATTTGATGAAGGGATTTGCCAAACCCGTTAGACCCAAAAGACCGGGTTGGGGAAAGAGCTTCTGGTATATCCCACATCACGCCGTTACGCATCCGAACAGGCCAGGAAAAATCAGAGTCGTATTCGATTGTGCAAGCAGTTATCAGGGTACTTCACTAAATCAACAACTGCTGAAGGGACCCGACCTTGTCAACAGTTTAGTCGGTGTTCTGATGAGGTTCAGGGTGAGACGTATTGCAGTGGTGGCTGATATTGAAGCCACGTTCCACCAAGTCAAGATCCCGACAAGCGACAGTGGTTGTCTACGATTCTTGTGGTGGCCTAATGGACAGTTCCATCTAGAACTGGCAATATTTCGCATGACGGTTCACCCGTTTGGAGCTAAATCTTCCCCCAGTTGTGCCAGTTTTGCTCTCAGCCGAACTATAGAAGATCGCGTTAAGGAGTTTCCCCACTCAACCTTATCGATTATGAAGTAGAGTTTCTATGTTGACGACTGCCTGTTCAGTTGTGACTTTGTGGAAGAAGCCCGAATTCTAGTCTCCCAGTTTAGAGTGATCGCATCTAAAGGCGGCTTCAGATTGACGAAATAGATGAGTAATGACAATCGGGCACTGCACATTCAGTCGACCGAACCGGTCTCTAGTGATTGTGTGAATTGTGACCTGCAACCTTGTTATATGCATCCAACTCTGGGAGTGATGTGGAACGTCTACGACGACTACATTACCATTCGTCTAACAAAGGCCGACGCTGGATGCACGCGGAGAGCCCTACTGTCATTTGTAGCTTCTATTTACGATCCTTTGGGATTTGTTGCCCCTGTACTGCTCCCGGCCAAGTTACTGCTGCAGTCGTTTGTAAGGAAAAATATGAACTGGGATGCAATTGCGGACGAGGCGAAAATGAGTTAATGGCACAGCTTTCTTGTCGATATACGTTCGCTAGAACAGGTGGAACTTCCACGCCCCCTCATGCCGATGACATTTACTGCTGTAGAAATGAGACTGCATTGTTTCTCAGATGCATCCGAGTTGGGCTATGGAGCGGTAATTTACGCTAGGGTCGAAAGAGACGATAAGTGGGTCATGTGCTCTATCTTGATGGAAAAATCCCGCGTCTCTCCAATCAAGTCGGTCACGATACCTCGATTGGAATTAACAGCAACAGTTCTGACCGCCCGTCTAGCCGCTCAGGCTATGGGAAAACTTAAACTGAAGTCCAAGCCGACATTTTGGGTGAATTCAATAGTAGTCTTGCAGATGATCCGTTCTACAACTAAGCGGTTTACCACATTCACAGCAAAACGACTATCAGCAATACATTATTGTTCATCTCCGGCTCAGTGGATGCATGTTGAGACATCAGAGAACCCAGCAGATTCAGTATCCAAAGGAAAACTTGCATGTGGTGAACGTGATCGCGTCTAAAAGCGGCTTCAATTTGACTAAGTTGACGGAGAATGACAATCAAGCATTGCCCATTCGGTCAACCGAACCGGTCCCTAATTACAGCGTGAATCGTAATCTGCAACCTCGTTATATGCATCCAAATCTGAAAGTGATGTGCAACGTCTGCGTCGACTACATCACCACTCGTCTAACGAAGGCTGACGCCGAATGCACACGGAGAGGCCTACTGTCATTTGTAGCCTATATTTACCATCCTTTGGGATGGATCGCCCTGGCGCTGCCACCAGCCAAGCTGCTGCAACAGTCGTTTGTAAGGAAAACTATGAACTTGGATGCAATTGCGGACGAGGCGGAAGTGAGTGAATGACACAGCTTCATTGTTCGATGTGTTCGCCAGCTGTGCTAGTTGGACGACTATCTGGCGAAGAATAGCGGCTTCGCTACAGTTTGAAAAATATTTACTGCTGAAATCCGGTAGGATGACGGAAGTCTTGGCTTTATAACCCTTGCAGCCGAGTGATATCCAAGAGGCTGAAATGGAAATAATGCGAGGGATACAACATAATTTCAGAGGCGATGTTGAAAGGAGTAAAAACCGTAAACTGAAGGAGTCCAGCAGATGCCTTAAACGTCACGCGAGTCCGATTAGAAAGTTGTGCCCTTGTTTAGAAAGTGGCATCCTATGATTCGAAGGAAGGTTGAACTGGTCTGCTTGCCATATGATACAAGCTAAACATTTTGTAACTCGTTTACTTATTCTGGACTATCATGAAAGGAATGGATATGTCGGAGCCTCTCATATACTATCGGAGCTTCATAAACGATATTGGATTTTGCAAGGAACCTTGGCAGTCCGCAGATTGTTTCAAAATCTCGCAAAGTGTAGGATGTGGAACGCCAAATCCTGCGGTCAGCAGATGGCACCTGTAAGTGAGGATCGCTTGTTGGTCTTTCAACCGACATTTACTGTCGTGAGCATAGATTAATTCGGTCCCCTGTTCGTCAAACATAAGCAAACAATAGAAAAGCGTTACAGATGTATTTTCACTTGTCTTTCTATATAAGCAGTACATACAGAAGTGACACGAGCGATGGACACATACTCCCATTTGTGTGCGTTCCACCGGTTTGCTGCAAGATGCGGTGTTCCGTCCAAAATCTACGGCAACAATGGATTTAATTTTCGAGGAGCCGAGGCAGAGTTGAAGGACATTATTAATTCGTTGAATCAAAGTAAGATAAGCTGCTATCTCATGGAAATAAACTGTGAATGGATATTCAATCCACCGTATGCTAGTCAAGGTGTTGGCGTATGGGAACGCTTGATTCGTTCGGTGAGACAGATATTCCGACTTCTTACGGGCGATAAGGTCATAGATGATGAAGTTCTGCAAACCATCACGGCAGAGGTAGAGAGAATATTCAGCAATCGACCGCTGACTCACAATCCAGGTCATCCGGATAATTTAGGGATCTTATGTCCGAACCAGTTACTGGCTTTGACTAGCGAACGGTCTACGGAGCCGAAGGAGCCTCAGTTACCGAACCGTTTGGGTAAACGATGGCGACAAGTGCACCACTCGTCCGACGAATTCTGGAGAAGGTGGCTGCGGTGTTATCTACCAGCACCACAGAATCGGCAGTAAACGAGACCTGAAGATGGGGGACCTAGTTCTAGTCACTTATATTCGCACATCAAGAGGTCTGTGGCCGAATGGCATAGTAGAAGAAACGAGGAGAGGGCATGACGGTCTGGTGAGGGAAGTAGTTATAAGAACGAACAGAGGAAATTCAGAAGAGACGTTCGGCAAGTTTGTATGTTAGAAGAAACGCTCTACGAAGAGAATGCCGCCGGTTCTGCGATTGTCGGGGAGTGTGAAACCCAATTCCACATTCAACGTTACTCTACTCACATGTTTGCAGTGGTATGCCTTTATCTTCTAAATTAACGTGACTCGTACGTTCGCCACGCTTGCTCTTACTCACAACCGTTTGATATGTCAACATTTAATTCTTTTCCATAATCTCTATATCGGTCATAAACAATTGAACCGTATCCAGTTTCATTACTGCTGTGATCAATTATAAGTATTATTACCAATTTTCATTCTATGGTCGTTTCGTTTGTGGTGTTAATCTGAATGTCTGGAAACCTAAGTTCTGGGATACCGCCCTTGCAGTAGTCACCTCTTAGAATAGCTTAGTTTTTATTGATATTTTGTTGTACAGGTTGAAGCCTCCTGACAAGGCATGCTTGTTTAGCCTAATTGTATGCCATATGTCCGCTAGCGTAGAACTTCTCCACTTTTCTATCCTGTACGCTACGCGCGGGATACTTGCTGACTATAAGCTTTCTTGTTCCTCGGACGTGGCAATATACACCGTGTTGAAACTTTCGCTAACGTTTCAAGTTCATAACGAGTTGCGCGTAATCTGTCCATCCGAAATTTTCTTTCTCAATATCCGACGGCAGAGAAGATAATCTATCTTCGAAACGGTTATTGAGAGGGCGCTCGTGAAAACTGGAGTTAATACGGTACTAATTGAATCCATGTACATGAAAATTAAATATCATACCTCGAATGTGAAATATCCTCGCAAATCAAACAAAGAATGTGTCGGTACAACAACTCTGACAACCAGGCACCGCTCAGTAATGGCGGACGATAAAGCGGAATTGAGTTCACTCAAACAAATAGTCATTGATTGGGTGGGAGCACGAGAATTGCTTGCACATCGAGAAATGATAAGAATTATAAGCTACTGAAGAAAGAATGTGGAAGAAGAACGTTATATTTTGACATGTAGAAATGTACAGGACTCAAAACGAATAATAGTAAGGAAAACGGTTGCGGTGGCTGGTATAAGAATAAAAATGGTTAATACTGTCTATTCTTAGGGAAAATAATGGAACATAGGGCCACCCTTCAACGCTAGTCAAACAAAGCATCACAATCTCAAAATGATGCAGCAGACCTTAACAAAAACAACACAGAGCACTGCGCTGTTTGTTTTCTTATGAATCACTGCCATTGGGTATCTCATCGAATCTGGGGTGAGAATTTCTGGGAGAGTTTCCATATCGTTTAACGGTTTTCTGAGGATGAAGCTAACTCGTTTCTGTTGGTGTAAAATACGAACTGGTTGTGTTCTGATGATAGTCAAAACCCAGAAAGTTCTGCATACTAGGGAAAAAACTTGACGCTGGAGCTACTTACCGACACATTTTGTCGGAAAACTAAACCACACTTAACTTCCAGTGGTTCACGCAACTACGGAAGTCGAAGGGTTACTTAACGTCCGCTCAAAAATGGAGCCGTTAGAAGATTGTAAACTACTGAAGCATACAGATCCGAGCCTGGTAACAATGACTGCCACACAAGAAGTCGGTTAAAACGGAAACTGAAGGTATTAATGGCTCGATACTAATTGCCTCCATTTGATAATCTCCCTGATTACACAGTGGTGTAGAAAACATAATTTTTCAACAGCAGCATATCGCGCCATCCGCTGTCCATTATCGAGGGAAACTGGACAATTCTTGACTAGATCCGCTCCGTCCTAAAAACATATTTTCACGGATAACAGGAATTTGGTTCAAAATATCCTGGTGTATTTGTCCACTCAGGTTTTCGCAGTTGTGTAGTTCACCGGTATGGTGCTCCAAGGCCGAAACAAGTTGGAAGCAGCTATTTAGGCGCGAAAAGAAATTTTTCAAATTTTCCATGAAATATTAAAATGCATATTACGGGACAAATATATAGATTTCATCGAGCATAATAGTTGTGTTGCAATGAGAAAGATCAACTATGCCTAAAAATTGTCCATATTCGCACTGTTGTTGAGAAAAATTCCTCGCTATTTTTTCCCCATAAAAGCGTCGTGCCAGTTTTCGTAGTCAACTTTACGTTCTAAAAATGCTTCCATCGGGATTTTCGTGGTAGAATACGTAGTCCCAATGTGTAGGAACGCTCATCCTCGTGTGGTTGTGAAGATATAATTGAATTTCTAATTTTCAACAACGTTGCGTTTGCATTGCATTGTACACTAAATATCACAATAATTGCAAATGAAATGTATGCCGCCACGTTTATTAGCTAGTTGCACATCTGAATTATATATTCAGCCTGTTGGCGTGATAGTAGTTCTGGTGGAACACGGTCTACGTTATCACGTGGTTATTTCTACCCGCGGTATGGCGTAAACATGATTAATACGTCTCACCCTATCATGGAAATCGTGCTTATTGTTTTGTTTATTGCTTATTGACCATGCTTCAATGTAGCTT
>JTDE01007321.1:19960-32345 GCA_014338405.1 Paragonimus skrjabini miyazakii | reverse complement strand
TTTGATGCACGGGGCACCAATAGAGCAAAAAATACGTAGACAATAACAGCGAGAAAATTTGAATCAAATTTCGAGTTACCCGTGAGAAGCCCTTGGCACTGAGTCATCAGGGAACTCCGGCTTAGAAAACTGCCAGAAGCAACGCAAGCAATAGTTTCAGTCACTCGTTCACTGACTCTCGCCTAGACAGCGAAAATCGCTGATCAAGCAGTGAAGCCTTTTCATCCACTACTAGGTTGCTTGAGTGTATCACTCCCTAGTCCACGTCTTACAATAGGCCCGCGCAGTTCCGACAAGGCGGTTACCGCAAAACGTGTTCCAGCAGACATTGAGGCAACAAGAGCAGAAATCACAGCTTTGCTACGTGATTTGAACAAAATTGCCTCAAACCGTTCCTCAGATTTTCGATCTGATATATCACCCAGGTGACAAACCGCGGTCAAAAACTGACTGTTGTTGGTATCACGAACGTTTTAGTAATAGAGCCAAGCGTTGCACTAAACCTTGCATCTATGCCTCATCAAGGCGATGCTAACTCAACAGCCGAACCTTAACGGCAAACAATGCCGTCGGCGCTAACTCTCCCTGTCGACTCATTTTCGTACGGGGTATAGAAACCGGACACACGCTCCTGGTTGACACCGGGGCGCAGGTTAGCGTGTTTCCGTCCACAAAAGACGAAGCGCCAAGCCCATGCGGCCCACAGCTCCGCGCTGCAAATGGCACTCTTGTAACCACATACGTACAGCGATCTTTAACGCTTAATTTGGTTCACCGGCGGACATTTCGCTGGATGTTTACAGTTGCCGCGGTACCTTCTGCAATAATCGGGATCGATTTTCTCCGGCATTTTGACCTTCTGGTCGATACGAGACGCCGACTGTTAACTGATTCCAGCTCTAAGTTAAGCATACCGGGCACGCACGCAACAGTTGCAGCTATAACACCAATATATGCCCATCCCACCGCCCCTGGACAATTCGTGGATCTCTTCACTGAGTTCCCGCAGCTCGTTCGCACATCAAACGACATTCCAACAGTGACCTCCAATGTCACTCATCATATCCGCACTAAGGGACCCCTCGTCTCAGCACGGCCTCGCCGGTTTGCTCCCGACAAACTAAAACTCGCCAGAGCAAAGTTTGAGCACATGCTCGAACTCGGAATAGTACGCCCTTCCGAGAGTCCATGGGCCTCACCGCCGCATATGGTTCTTAAGAAATCAGGCGATTGCCGCCAATGCGGTGATTACCGCGGGCTCAACAAAGCAGCCGTCCCTGACAAATACCCGATCTCGTACATGCAGGATTTAACTACTTGCTTACATGGAAAAATCATCTTCAGTAAGATAGACTTAGTAAGTAATTATCACCAGATTCCAGTAGCCAAAGACGATATACCCAAAACCGCGGTAATAACTCCTTTCGACCTTTTCGAGTTTCTCCGAATGCCATTTGGTTTGAGCAACGCAGCTCAAACTTTCGACGCTTCATTCACGAAGTGACGCGCGGTTTGGACTTTGTTTACCTTTATCCAGATGATATCTTAGCTGCTAACACTTCACAGGAATAACACCTTGCGCATCTTCGCACCCTACTGGAACGTATGATCCAACACGGCGTCACAGTTAATTCCACTAAATGCGAATTAGGTAAGGCCACAATAGAATTTCTGGGTCACAAGATCTCAGAAAGGAGAATCGCCGCACTCACGGATAAAGTGAAAGCCATCCGTTAATACCAAGGACCAACTTCCTTTAAGCAACTCCGTCGTTTTAGTGGTCTGGTCAACTACTACCAATGACGGATCTTCTCCGTGGAGGTGAACGCAAATTCCAGCTCACCGAGGCTGCACGCACTGCGTTCATTGAGCTCACGGATGCGGTCGCCGACTTAGCTCTCCTTGCTCATCCAGATCCAAACGCACTATTGTCAATAGTAACTGACGCTTCCGATAGAGCTGTTGGTGCACTGTTACAGCAATTCGTTGGTAAGTAGTGGTAACCTTTAGCTTTCTTCTCTAAAGGTTTACAATCCGCGGAATCTCGCTACAGCACGTTTGGTAGAGAGTTGCTGGCGATCTTGAGAACAAAGACATATAGGCGAACATATGTTTTCGATACTTCATCTTCAGGCCGATACAATTATATAAGGAGTTAATAGAGTTAGATCGAGATATCGATCGGACGTATTACAGAGAAACTAGGTCACTGGTCTTTCAAATTGGCGATGACCCGATTGGTCGGTTACGTCACGCTTGACCATTGGTTTGACCGCGCAGGTTGGCCATCGATCCGGTGGACTTGTGGCTATGGTAGATGCAGCGCTTGAACAATCCGTTCTTGATGACATAATACCGGGTCAAGCAGCCTGATTCCAATCGCCTCGGCAGTACAAAGTGCTTTAATTCGGACCGTTTTTGACGAGTTGCCTGGCACGCGATATACCACTTTGAAGGCTTGATCAGTATTTACCTGGTATCCGCTTTCAACCAGATGAGCGAGAATAGTACTGTTGACCGATCGTGATTCCCCGTGCCCCGTCCACCGTGGATGGTGTTCTCGGATTCGTTTTGAAAGTTGTCTTGACGTTCGACCAGTATAACCTGCTCCACAGGAACAAGTGAATGAGTAGATACACACAGATGAGGTCTGAACTGTCAGTCTGTCTTTGTTATAATACCTGAGAATTGGGGGTGTGGATAATTGAATACAGAGTGCAGTTGTACCATAAGTCTTGCTAATTGTCTGGTTGAGCTTATTTGTCAACCACTCTGCGGCGTTGTCACCTTTGAACGGTACTCAGATAAACACAGGCTTCTTTCTTACGTCGTGAACTCTAGGTTTAGATGATATTCTGAACATATTTCTGGCGATAAATCGTTCCGGGCAGCCATTATCATGAAGTACATTCCTTATGAATTCGAGTTCACTTTCCAACGTATCTGGTGAACAAATTTTGTATACTCTATCAGTCAGGCAGCGCACAAGATTTCTCTTTTGTTTTGAGGGTACAAAACTGTGAAAGTTTGTGTACTGACCTGTCCACGTATTCTTTCGGTGGATTCTGCGTTGAACAGTACCGTCTATTCGTCGATGTAAGTGAACGTCTAGGAAGGATATCCCATTTCCAGTCTCCTCCTCAAGTGCGAACTTAACTGACTGATGGATGTGATTAAATATATCGGGTACTGTGTGCATATCGGTATCCGAACTGGCTACGATAAATATGTCGTCTACGTATCGGTGGTACTGACTGAACTGGCTGATGGTGGATTGAAGCGTAATGCGTTCAAGCTTTCCCATGAATATGTCGGCCAGGAGAGGTCCGAGCAGAGATCCCATTGCTACGCCATCAGTCCACCTATACAGCACACCGTTGAATAGCGGTTGTACATCAAATGTGCAACGGAGCAGAAGCTCTTTCAATTTTGGTGGTGGTAAACCAATATCGATTCTGGTCTCAGACACGTAGTTACAAATGAAATTGACGATTTCTAGCAGTGGTAAGTTTGTGAATAAAGACACTACGTCTAACGAGCATGATTTCTGTGGATTCATGTTAACGTTCTGTAAGCATTCGACAAATTCAAACGTATCGCATAGACAGAGCGGGGCAATCGCTTTTCGGACGGGTTCAAGCAGTTTCACCAGCCACTTTGCCGTTGAGTGGTAAGGCGAATTCATCATATCAAGTATCGGATGAACCGGTACACTAGGTTTGTGGACTTTTGGTAGTCCGTAGAGACGGGGTATAATAGAACCATGTGGTCGTAGTTGTTCATAATTCGCGGGGGTTATCAGCTTTTCCTCTCTTAATGAGTTAAGACACTTAGTGATCTGTTGCTCGGCGTACTCCGTTTTGTTCCTTCCGTTGGCAACTATACGAAACTTGGTCTGATCTGCAAAAATATCATTCAATTTCTCGATGTAATCGCTTCCATTCAAAATGACAATTCCACCTCCCTTATCTGGTCCACTGAGGAAAGTGTTTGGATTCTGTTGAAGCAGTTTCAATGAATCCACGTGCCCCTTAGTTAAAGGTCCTCTCTGTCTCGAGGTACGCTTACAGTATAGCTGGCAGCAGTTAACTAGCGTAGTTTTAAATAATTCCAGGTCATCTAACGAACGCGTCTGACCGAAAAGATTCTCAAATTGCACCTCAAGTTCTAGGCGTTCTCTCTTACGTTGTGGGCAGCAAAACTTAGAACCAAGTGAGAGCGCCTCGATTTTGATACGATCAAGATGTAAATTGGAAAAGTTGTGTACGTACCTTACTGGTTGACTTGGGAATTCTGCGTGAGGCCTGGAAGAGCAGAGACTGCGCGATAGTGAGGCTCGTTTCTTCTGGGTTCGTCTGGCAATCACTTGTTTCACGAAAGCAGTGAACAATTCCCGTTCCTGATCTGTGAGACTTTCCACTGCTGATTCTCGCTGCGCTATATTTCGCTCAAATTCGACAATTCCCCCGCCTTCGCACGAGTCCCGTGTTAAAGAAAAGGTGCGTTAGAATCAAGTTTCCATAATTCAAATGGATAAAGATCGAGAATTCCAAAACGAGATTCGTAAGAGAAACGCCGCAGACAAGTGACCATTTTGATGGCTATTCGCTGAACATGGTCGATGGCGAGTATGTCCTTCTTTAAGCCGGTGTATACGACTTGAGTAGCATAGTCAAGCAATGGTCTTATATAGGCCACGTAGAGCGATTGAAAAGCATACCTGTCCATGCAGGGAAAGGCTCCTTTTATCATCCCAAGAGTCCCAAATCCCTTTTTGGCGGCCATCCGGTGGTGATTAGAAAAGGATAAACTAGTCGACAGCCAAATCCCTAGGTCCTTTTTAAGATCAACTTTCGTGATATCTGTTACGTTTTTGTGCACCATGTATCACGAATAGGTTCCCGGAGTCTCCTCCAAGCGACATATGTGCACACTTACTGTCGTTTAGAGGGAGACTCCAGTCCTCTGACCAGCCCTTAATACGGTCGAGGTCAATCTGCAATGCACTGGGATCAAAAGCATTCCAGATTTTTAAATCATCAGCATAAAGGAGAGTATTGCTAGAAATAAGATCGGAAAGGTCATTGATCTATATTAGAAACAACAACGGACCGAGCACGGATCCTTGAGGAACTCCATCGGAGATCGGAGAAGGAAAAGAAAGGTCCGATCCGGTTTTTACCCTAAAAGTTCTGTTATCAAGAAAGGATGTAATTCAGCGAAGAACCTCTCTTTGGATCCCATAGGTTTCTAGCTTATGTAAAAGAGGACCGTGTGGGACACGATCAAGGAAATTACTTCATATACGGGGAACCACACTACTACATGCATCACTTATATACGTATGCGTTCTTTTTATTCAGAATCTTTTGGTACATTCATATATATGCATGCTAGTTTGCACATGCACACAAACATGCATTTCTCCATCTACATCTAGGGGGGCAAATTGCCCAATGGGAAAATCGCGTTTCAAGGTCGCCCGCGGTATTATTAATTTAAAGTTTCGCGGGTACGAAAGTGAATACGCTCCTCCTTTCATGGGGTCTATGTTGGAGCTATACTTGCATACGCTAACTCAGTACAATTGACCTTGAAAAGAATACAAATGCATTTAGGCGTGTTCAGCGAGCAGTTACGAAAACACTATTAGACCCTCGAAGTTGTACCCACGAGTCTCGGCTGGAAATCCTTCATCTTTACTAACTGCGGCACCAAAGGGAATAAATCCACTTACCTCCTTTTCTCTTTAAGCCTTCACTTTTGTGAACAAAAACGGTCTGGGGGGACAAGCAGTTACACAATTTGGGGCCATGACCTTTTATGATACATTTTTTTCCAGAGCGGCTGCCCACTGGAATATGCCACCGCAAGACGTTCTCAGTGTCATCTAGGTGGGGATACCAGTAAAAAGCGCTCTAAATTCTAAACCAGAGCCATCAACTCCCAGCTGGGGGTTGTGTACAACAATACCTTTGAGTATATATATGGACATATATATGCATACTGTAGTGAAATATGGTGTAGAGTCTGTAACCCTTTTGCCTTCTTGTTACATACTATTCTTCATACCTGTTATGTTCATTATACATACAAACCTTTTTTCTGTTGTTTAAATGAATACACACTTCGTCTTTGCGCGTCCCGGTTTCCGCTTCCATGTGGTCGTTGTTACCCGGAGTTAATTGTGGCAACAGCGGGTTTTAATACGCTGGATAAACTGGATCTGCTTGAAAATCTTTGTTATCTAAGAGAAACATTCTTTCAACATATAGCGAACTTAGTCCGGTGGAATTCATCGTAGACAGTTTTTGTAGGCTATTTTGTAACATTATCGATTGTTTTCTTGGTTCCACTACAATGGAAAGTCTTTAAACTTCATACATACTGATATATCCATATGAAATTATATGTGGCCATGGCCATATATCATCAGCATATGACAAATACATAGCTCTCCATATGTCCACACATTCAAGCATATGTACTTGTTGTGTCCAATCGAACGCCAGTGAGCAATGCAGTCGGCCAATCAGATTGCTCTGACCTTCAAGCGATCGATGACACATGCGGGCAGCGAATGCCCGTGCTGTGTGGACGGACAGATATTCCGTAACGTATCGTGAGAACGGTTGCTCTAATAAAGCTCACTTACTGCTGGTATCTTCCATCGTTCTTGAATACAACAACTGGCGTCGCTCGATCAAGCCTGCCTTATGTCAAATTCACTACAAGCCCCGGATTTATTTTGGACTGATCCTTCCGTGCAACCTTCGGTCGAAAAATGGACGTCATGGAAGTCTACATTCATCGATTACGTGGAAATGTTTTCAGTTTTCAACAGTCAAATCAAACTGACTGAGGATCACAAATTGAAGTTACTGGGATTGAGATTGGGGGACGAAGGTATGCGGTTGTTCGGTGCCCTAAACTTACAGCCGAATGTTACGTTTTCGGATGCGCTAACTGATCTCGATAAACATTGGGGATTACGGATGAATACTTATACTTCACGGATCAAATTCTCGTCGTTACGTCAAGCGGCAGTAGAATGTTTGAACGGATTTGCTTCCAGATTGCTTTGTTCAGTCCGCCAATGTGAGTACGGTACGGTGCCGCGAAAGAAAATTGAGGAAGTTTTGCTGATACAACAGTTGATTTCTGGTGTTCGTGACTCAAGGATTCGAGAGACATTATTGGTTGAGAACTCAGTGAAACTTACATGAGAGAGGGCTTGCGATCCGGCAAGGGCCAAGGTTCAGGTCGATGATCAAAATAAATTGTTCTCCACTATATCCCAAACTGCGGAGATTTCTCGTGTAAAAGAAACTACGGGTTCCTGCTTGAATTATTCGAAACATTCGGCGTGCTACCGGTGCGGAAGTCCAAAACACAAGGCTAATTACCACAAATGCCCCGCAATTAACGCTACATGCAGATTATGTAATAAACCTTGTCGTTTTGCGTGAGCTTGTCGCTCCAAATCAGTTGCTACTGTCACGGAAACGTTGGAAGATGTCGAACTAAAGGAAGGTTCGGGGAGTGAACTTATTTTTTCAGTCCATGAGAAGAAACCGCTACCTTCATCGAAAGCTTGTGAACCCCGTCTTCCAATCATTGACGCACGTACTGTTTTCTGAAGTTGGTGGTAGAACATATTCGCTGTGCATGGAAATGGATTCAGCCTCACCGTTTACAATGGTACCCTTGGATTTTTACACAAAGTATCTGGTGAATTTACCTTCTTCGTATACGTTCGGAAGTTAATCCGGCAACCCCGTGCCGATTAAAGGATTTGTTACGTTGTCCGCTTTTCTCAACGATACTTCCAAAAGCGAAGTAGCGGTTTACATTTCCTCTACGAATACTGAACCACTTTTGGGAAGGAACGCTATGGTCGACTACATAATTGGTCCTTCCATTCCCAAGATGATTATAGCTAACGTTAACGTTTCGGATTTGAAATAGATGTATCCCAAACTCTTTCTTGATAGAGTCGGAAGAATTCCAGCTGGTATACATCAGATACGTTTGAAACCCAACGCAGTACCATTGGTAATTGCTCAACCTCTTCCTGTGCCGTTAGCCAAGTGTGAGTTGATTTTGGATGCCTTGAATAAAATGCTTCAACATGATTGGATTGAGAAAATTCAGTGCTCGGACTGGGTCCACCCACTCGTGGCGGTTCTCAAGAAGGACGGGCCAGTACGCGTTTGTACAGATTTGCGTGCTATGAACAGACACATTATTGTAGAAAAGTTTCTTTTACCCACGGCAGATGGACTTATTGTTAAAATGTCGGGTGCAACGTTCTTTTCTAAACTGGATATCAGCCAAGCCTACTATCACATGCCACTTCTACCAGAATCACGACCCCTTTGGCATTTTTAACACAGGATGGTCTATATCAGTACAACGTCCTTCCTATGGAATTGAGCAGTACCCCTGTCGCATGGCAAAAGTTCATGACACTTTCATTTTTCGATCTCACTGGATGTGTGGTATACATGAGCGATATTTGTGTTTTCGCTAAATCTACAGGCAAACATGATACGAACTTACACGCCGTTCTCAGTCGTCTAAATAAATTGAATCCTCGGTTGAATCTGACAAAATGCCCATTTGCTATACGGGACATTGAGTTCCTGAACCATACCATATCGAACGTAGGTGAAGCCATGTACCAAAAATACATTTGCAATAATGAACTGTCTCAAACCACGAACAAGTGACGAGGCGGGACGATTTTTAGGTCTCTGTGATCATTACCTTCAACATTTTCGTAATTTCGCCATCATCTTGGAACCGCTGCGTGGAACACTGACGAAAAATACTGATTTCGTTTGGGGCAAAGAACAAGAGGCTGCTTATTGGACTATTCGGAATTTGGTTGCTTCGGCACCCATCATGGCTATATTTGATGAGAGCAGTCCTACGTTTGTCTCCACTGATGCATCTAATGTTGGTTTAGGTGCTGTTTTTTCGCAGCTCCAAATTGGAATTGATAGGGTGGTGGCGTACGCCTCACGTGCATTATCACCCACTGAAATGAGTTACTCCGCGGGAGAGAAAGAAGCCCTAGATTGTGTGTGAGCATGCGAAAAGTGACATCTGTATTTATTTGGTCGTCGCTTTATATTACGAACTGATCATGCTTCCCTTACGTCGTTACTCTGTCGGGGAACTAAAGGTCAAAAGCCCATTCGCATTAACCGATGGTACGCCCTACTACTCAATTACGATTTCCAAATGCAGCATGTTCCCGGTACTCATAATCAGGTAGCAGATGTGCTATCACGTTTACCTGTTGCCAATCAAGGGGAAACTGAAGACACCGATGACGACAGAATGATCTCATGTTTGAACGATAGATATACAGGAACGATCTCTTTAAAACGTATTCAAGAGCATACTGTGAACGATTCACTACTTACAGAAGTTCAGCAGCATGTAATAAACTCCTGGCCCGATCGAAAGTTTCTGAAGGCAGAACTGATTCCTTATCACATTATGCGAGACGAATTAACTGTTGTTAACAAGTGTCTGTTACGTGGGACCCGCTTCGTGATACCCGAATCTCTCATGGCGGATGTACTTAGAAGTGGACATGAAGGTATTGTGAAAACCAAGGCACGAATTCGTGAATACTACCGGTGATCGCGTATGAATTCGAGCGTGAAAACCGCTGTTAGGGATTGTGCGGCTCGCCAGCCTTCTGATAAGAGTTCAAAACCTATCGGTGCCCCTATACAGCCCATCGAATACCCAATGCAACCTTGGGTGACGTTGGCAATAGACATAATGGGCCCGTTTGAAAACGTTCCACGAAACAAAAAGAATGTTCTTTTAGCTACTTGCTTTTATAAAAAATGGCCTGAGGCTCATTTATGTGGAGAGACTACAACGACTGTCATTATTAACTGGTTGCGACACTTGTTCGCTCGATCCGGCTTACCGGAGGAGATTGTAACTGATAATGGACCACAGTTTCTCAGCTAGGAATTCAGTCAGTTTTTGAGTCATCATCATATCCGTCATGTGCGAACTGCTCCATACAACCCTTCGGCTAATGGAATGGTGGAATGCCTGAATCGAACGCTGAAAGAAACGATACAGTCAGTTCGACTAGAAGGTGAATCTTGGGACTCAGCGTTCATGACATCATTGGCAGCTTACAGAACTACACCACACACTGCTACAGGTGTGACACCAGCGAAAATAATGTTTGGTAGAGAGATACGAACGAAACTTAATACGGCGCACATACAAAGATCGGTAATGAATCAAGAAGAATTGGAGAGAAGGAGAAAGTACAAAGAGAGCTACAAAAGGCAGGAAATCAATCTACAGTTGGCACTTACGTGAGAGTGAAGAAAACAATAAGAAAGGCGAAAGTTCGCTTTCTGCACCAGTGGCAGTGAGAAGAGTAAGAGCTCCAGGAACATACATATTGGATAACAATTCAATGGTCAATGCAAGAATGATGTGTACTGCGTTAAATAACACGAAACCTAGAGAAGAACCCGCAATCGCTGGACCGGTAGTAAGCGATCAAATACCAAGAACTCAAAGTCTTCCACGAAGATCGAGACGGACAAAATATCGAACGTTGAAATACGGAATGGCAGACGCGGAGGGCGAAGGTGGGGTTGTGTCCAATCGAATGCCAGTGAGCAATGCAGTTGGCCAATCAGATTGCTCTGACCTTCAAGCGATCGATGGCACGTGCGGGTGGCGGATGTTCGTGCTGTGTGGACGGACACATTTTCCGTAACGCATCTTGGGAACGGTTGCTCTAATAAAGCTCACTTACTACTGGTATTTTCCGTCGTTCTTGAATACAACAGTACTCATACAGTAATAGATAAATGATCGTGATGCGTATGCTTATTTCAGTGTTAACTGATGTGACAACGGATTTATCTATCAACTGATCAGACAATTCGGTTGTTCAAGTCATTTCCCCTTTTTGGGTATGAGAAGTAACTGTAACATACAAGCCGGCCATCTTAACTCGGGCTATCCGTTACGCCTGTGGACCAAGTTCGGGGTCACGTGGAGACATCAGGGGACAACGTTCTTCCAAAGCAGGGGGTCCAGCAACAGTCCAGTGGAAGGAAGAAACACAAACAATCATGAGACAAAGGCCCAGTAAACCATGCACACTACTTACACAAATGAAAACTAAAACACAATAGCACGCTCCGTTACACAGTTCAAATTCGACCTGTGCGCGCCTGCTGGTTTTGGTCACATGTGGCAGTAACCAAACCCACCACCAGAACCCCCGACGACCTTCAGAATTCAGACAAACGCTGAAATTTTGATAATTTCAAGGCTCTCTCTATATTTTTCACGGGTTCACGAGTTATTTGCAGAACCAGAAAAGTGTTCCATTTGTTACTGACCCGCTTCTGGGTGGCACGGAAGAATTATTCTCGTCAGGGGCAGTCTTGAATTGAGGAGGGTCGTCGAGAAAGCGTCGATCAGGAGCACAAGAAAAGAGTTGTTAAGGGAATAGATGCAAAGTGGTAATGGTATGGCGCAAGGATCCAGTTGTCTACCTTTGGCAGTCGCAAACATGCACAACACATACGCTCTCCCACAGGACACACATACAGGCACTCATCAGGCACACAACACGAAACAGACTTTCACAAAACAGGCACACCACAATATGTCAGCCATACTGATTTGTGTAGTTTCTTCTATACTGGTTGTCACTCTTATCGAATATTGTTTGGAAAAGCAGGCCGACCGAAAATATCTGAAGTTACCCTGAGATATTCATTCAACCTTATCTTAACTACGTCAATGGCCTGGGTTGAAACCTCTTCTGGCGGGTTGTTCCAGAAGAGGACCATTCAGTGTGCAGGCTCAGCGATTCAGCGATTCGGCGATTGATACACGGGTTCAAGGCACTTTCCCAAGGGTCCCGGGTCCAGTCGGTTTTTCTTGTTCAATGTCAAGCGGGCGTCTGTTGATCTGAAAGGCATTAATTGAAAACAGGATGTAGTTCTTGGGAATTGCGGTAAGTATCACAAAGTATAGTATAATTCTTTCTCAAGTCAATACAATTACATAGGTTTCATCAAGACGTATCGACAATCGGATGGAGTAGCAATGGGATCCCCTTTAGGCCCATTACTGGCAGACGTCTTCATGGGCAAAGTAGAATCCCAACTTCAGTCGACCATTCAGAGTCTTGACATGTACCGCCGATATGTAGACGATATATTCGTTGTTATGCAGTCAGAAGACGAGTTAACAACCATCCTTCAGATTTTTAATGCAGCACACACCTCACTACGCTTCACCTCAGAAGAGGAATTGAACAACGAATTCCATTTCTTAGACGTCAAATTGACCAGACGTCGAGATGGTA
>JTDE01007320.1:2955-21221 GCA_014338405.1 Paragonimus skrjabini miyazakii | reverse complement strand
CAGAAGGCTACTATGGCAAGGTTTTCTGATTAGGTGAACGGATGACTTGTCAAACACTAGCGGTTGTTGTTTGGTGCGAAGTAAAATGAAAATTTATAACAGACGTAACGTGATTGTGTCTGATGTACTCGTCGTCTCTTCAATGGCTGTGAGCAATCAGTGTACTGATGCGCATTTACCGCAATGACTGATGTCACCAACGGTTCCTATGTGTGCCGCGTGCACGAATTCATGGCCACTCAACTATTGCGAATTCAACCTTCAGATGTCCGTCTGGATCGTATTCCTAAAGAAAGTCTGGTTCAAGATCAATTTCTTCCAGCGCGAAAGACTTGTCTGGATAAAATCTCCATGGCCAGCAGGATTTCGCTTGTCCCCTTTCAGTTACCCGTATTGCAGCTGTTGGGGACTTCGTTCGCCGCCCATCCAATCAGCATCTTCTAGACAATTCCGTTCGTGTACGTCCGACGACACATCATGTCCAACCACCGAATACCCGAGATGCGTCCTAGACACTGCAGATAGAATAGGATCAGGTAACGCACGTTCCAATGATGCAATATCCAAGTTTTATTGTCCTTCAGCAGCGTAGACTGCACCATTGGGTGGCAGATAAGCAGCATGGTTTTCAATTTTAGGCTGTGGCTCTTCTAGACAAGTCTTCCGAGACGTCCGAAAGTAGCGATAGCCTTCACCTCATGAAATCACAATTCGCAGTTCATGGACAGATCTGTTAACAGTTTGCTGCCCAGGTAACAGAAGTCGGCGGGGCTATTCACGCCTTTTCCACTTATGTGGATTTCAACCTTGAGAAAGTTGAACGAAATTAAATGTCATATTGATACCCGAATCACATTTGAACTTCGCGGTCGTGAATTCCGTTGCCAGTTGTTAAACCTCATCTTCGCTGTGTGCAAACAGTGCACTATCATCTGTAGACGATAGCGTACGCGTTGTTGAATTAGGTAGCTGGTTTTGGACGCCGAAAAGTCAAGTATTCAGAAAAAGACCTACCTTTTGACAGTTAAATTTCACACCCTATTCTGATCATACACACATATACATATAGGAATGATCCTGTTCACATCAGCAGTTCTCCTTCAACTATTCTTCCTCCGTTAACAGTGATTCGAACTTGTTTTCAATAGATTAAATGTAACATTCAAAAAAGAAAATCCACTGTGCTCGCACGTACAACTCAGAGTACACTATACTCTTAGCCACATAGTAGTAATGTACAACTTACACGTTCTGTCAAACAGATTCAACATGAAAAACGGCAGTGATTGCTAAAACCTACTCCCTCAATGGAAAACGCTGTACATATCAGCTTCTTCCGAACAAACAGCCGTAGCACTCATTCATTTCAGGCGTATCCGCACTCTTTCAAAATTAAATTACCTTTAGTGATCACTACCGCTTGTGTTGTAGTGAAAACAGAACGATGCAGACTTTGACAGTTAATTCCCAACGTATGAAATGGAGGGTTTAGAATAATGTTAAATTAGAACTTTGGTATTCCATATTTATCAACAAACTTGACGATTTTATATAGCACACAATGGGAACCTGAAGACAACGTTTGCTTACTTAGAACGAAACTCGATTCACCACATTGTCGTTCTGTTTGCTTAAGATATCCTCCGAAATACTTTAAGAAACTAATGTTAAAACGGCCAGATTCAGAAATCAGTTTACTTGCTCCAGAGACGGCACATTCATAAGTTACTTCTAATTAACCTGCACCTCTACAGTAGAGCCACTGCTGCAGTGTAAGCTGTCGTTGGTTCAGTTTACATCCTCTGAACCTAAACAGGACCTTGATTGATCGCATACTGCACTTTTGAAAGAGAGTTAAATTTTTGACAATGATGGTTGTTCAGGAGGCCAAATTTAGAATGTTACATATATACACTCAACCTGATATCTACTTAGTTGATACTTGATATACACAACTGTAAAACGTCGAAAATACGGGCCCAGCATTCATTCTTCATAACACATTCGGCACTTCCAAAATTTTATAACCATGTTTAGTTGCTATGTGTATTCATCATTGTCAGGATTTTCACCATGTATATTTCACAATGTTTAACTTCACAAACAAAAAGCCTCAATGTTTGTTGTTTTTAAGAAAATCGTATTATGTCGTATTGAATTTCATCAGAGAATAAACATTACCGCTCACCGATACTCACACAACCAATTACAGTTGGGAAAATTGGCCACACGAAAATGTGAATCGATTTTTAACTGCGCTCCGTTTTATCGGTAACTTGGCATCCTGGCAGACCATAACGTATGGCCAGTTCATTCAATCTACAGACAAAGCATGCAGATCGACTGACTGACCGCCTGGCCTGTTGCCAAACTTACAGACTAGGCCCACGAAGTTCACATACGCAAATAGTTCGCAGTAAATAATAGCCTGTCGATCTGACGGTAAAACAGCTGATCACACGTTCGGTTTGCAACTACCGATCGATAAAATTGCAACTAATCCGTCCAAAACGGTTTTGCGGCATACGCCAAAAGCGTAACCACACAATCTCGTTGCAAATAATCAAGCCGATTATTAAAAGTGCGATTACAGAGTAAGGAATCCGAAATTAGTTGTTAACAAAACGGCAACGTAGTCAATAGGGCTTACTCGTCACATTTTTGTCAACACAATTTCCCCATCGTCGTGCACCCCTTGATTTTACCAAATTCCTGCGTCAATTAAGCACAACATTGTGATTAGAATGAGTGGGAATAGGCCGCACAACCAAGTGATTCTGAAAGCTTTAGACTACTGAACAGCGAAATCAGTTGACTCTATCTCACTTTCGTTGGGTAAGTTTCCCTCTACGCCTTTGTTCAAAAAGGTGTGTGATTTTGGTGGCTATTTCTGTGGTCAAATTATATGACATCATTGGGTTCGCCTAATCGCATTGGTTGTGCAGTGGTAGCTTCAACATATTAACGGCATGGATGGTTTACCAACTGTTATTTATGCCTGTACCTATGATGACAACAGCATTTAAGAAGTAGCATACAAGTACAAACTGTGCTTCAAACGCCATATTGTTCGACATACTGTCGGTGGGTGGGAATTCTGTAATGATCCTTCCGCAGGTTCACCTACGGAAACATTGTTACGACTTTTACTTCCTCTAAATGAAAAAGTTTGGTAATCTCAGCGGCAATCGAGCTGCCGAAACAACTACAATGGTACCAACCCGAAGACCTTGCTAAACCATTCAGTCAGAGGACAGAGCTTACTACGGTAAAACTGTTATCAATATAGCATTGCTAGAATCAAATATCCCTAACTGTCTGACTTAAGTGTCCAATCCTTAGTTTGCCAATGAATTATATAGAATCCGATAGGATACACGATTATACGCAGTTAATCAAGACAACCATGAATCTCTTGATTTAGGCAGAACTAGACGGAAGCTCCGTGCTTAATAGATCAACAATCAACAAACATTCACAACCTACAACCGAATGGAATCGGTGCACGTAACCCATATGTTAGCAAATGCCAACCTATTACGTCCTAGTTCAAACAGTTGAACAGCGTAGAAATAAATCGAGGTTCATAATGAAGGCGTCGTGTGGGTAATATGTTGACGATTTGGGGTTCGCGTTCTGCGGATGCCACCTCGACACCACTTTACTCGTAAAAAGTGCAGTAGTCTAAATTATTTCCCACTGATTGCACCCAGAATCCACACTCGTAGGATCCACTAAACAATGCGATAATCAGAGATATAATAAACAATAATTTACCTGAATGAACATAATTCGTTGTGGAATTTGATCTACACTCGCTCTGCTGAATATACATGTTCTGCCCTCACTTGATAGGTCCGTGCTACACCTATGCTCCAGTAGGCCATTTGAGGCCCTATTTATCAAAACCTTCCTTGATCTCAGGTTCCGTTCAGTGAAATCTCGTTCTATCATTGTTCTATATCTACATGGGGCATCCGGGCCTTGACACAATCGTAGGCGTATCTCCGTACCACGGCCTCGTTTAAGTGACACGGATTACAGGTGATCCAGTTGGCTTTTAATTCGCCATCATAAACAACTCGGTTCAGTGGTCTCATCAAGTTACACTGCGAACTCACGGAGCGATTGTTGGAATGGCGTGAATGACACGTTTTATTACACGTACGTTTCACACCCTGGCTGTTTTCACGAAAAAACTGCCATCAGTACTCATTTTATCGTATCCTTTGAGATGGTAACAGCTTTCGTAAACACCAGTCAGGTACTGTCATGAAAAATTTTTAACGGTGGGTTCCATAAACCGATTGATGAAAACGGTTCGCCGGAATAGAATTTACCTGTGTGACGATCTGTTGTGTTTGCTTTCCTGGTTCTAAGTCCTTTATGTTGTCGGAAGGGCTTCGGGGGTGGTGTCGTTGATACAATGGTTTCTGGGATCATCATCAACGGAACTCGTTGCAAGTTTGACCATTTATGAGGTTGCCTACATGACAGAACACACAGAGGTAACTTAGGTAGCGATCTAACCGACAACGCGCGGTAAATCGTAACAGCCTTTGTTGACTTCCAGTTTTTGTTGCAAATGACGCGAAGCTAGCCTCCATTCTAGCATCGTCAGATAATGTTTTCAGGACGCTCTCATCGCAATTGTCTTTAATACCAAATTTTTCAACTACTGCGCCTTCGAACAATATCCAGGAGAGCTTAAATCGATACTGCGCTTATAAGCCATTTGATTTTGACAGGCACCACTCCAAACGGCACTTGAAACTCCTGCAACTAGGTTACTGCAATGGGTGTATTGCCTTCAGATTTGGCTGGTGGTATATTTGCTTACTCTATTGATCCAGTTTTCTAGTGTTCTAGTGAGTGATGTCATTACAAACACTGACCTGAACCACATAGGCATCTTGTTTTACATTCTTTTAAAAGGCGGTTAAGTTTAATGCACACACAAAAAAGTGTACGCGCTCTTTGACAGCCTCACAACAGTTGTCAGCTTCAAGTATACTTGACTCCGCACACTGGCTAACATAGGGAGCTCCTTCATAAAGTGTAATTTTCGGCCTTAATGGGAACTTCAGGACGGTGGGCAGGCATACAGGCATTCAGAGCGGTCCATTATCAAATACGGTCCCCTCCACTTCGCCAGGAAATTATTAGATCCGGGTCCTCTACATCCAGGCCACACCACTCTCTGTAGTTAACCTTCAAACTAAGTTCAAACACAGCACTTTGACTCGACAACCTTGCAGCTGGCTGTTCCTTGGAAACATTTTGTGCGTTTGTCAAGTTTTGGTTGGCCACTCCTCGCGCTTCTGCAAATTAACGCGTCCTCATCCGTCGGTCTCCCCATGAACCAATCTCCTGATCGACTGGCAGGTGTGGCACGCGCCCGTATATTAGCTCGAACGGCGACTTCTTCATTGTCCCTTGTTGTGAACAGCGGTGAGCCAACAGAATCAGTGGTAGCGCTTCCTCCCAGCTCCCTCCTTTTGCCGCCAACCATTCCTTGATTGTGCGATTGTTTTGTTCCGTCAGTCCAATTGTTTGAGGATGGTATGGCGTTGTGCGAGTTTTCTTAATTCCCAAGCGCTCCAAACAGTTCCGAAATTCTTCACTTTCGAAGCATGGACTTTGATCAGTCAATATGCTTCGGGGTATTCCGTGATCCACAGCGATATGTTCCATTAACGCCCTGCATACCGTATTTGAGCGCTGATCGGGTATAGCGGCTGCTTCGATCCATCTTGTGAAATGTTCCGTCATGACTATGGTGTAGTGATTTCCGGATGTGATTAACTGGAAGGGACCCATACGTCGAGCGACCATAATTCTCCAATCTCACTGACCGGAATTGGTTGTGTGGGATACTGAATGGGGTAACTGAAGCACTTCGGCAGCTGACATTGCTGGCATGCCCGCACATAAGTGTTAACATCATCCTTCATTCCCGGCCAGTATACCCTTTGCTTCAGCACTTCGTAAGTTCGATTACATCCCGTATGAGCCAACTGATGACACTCCTTCTCAACTTTCGATCTCAAATCCGTCGGCAATAACAGGCACGCTTATTCCATCCTGCAGTTGAAGCATTAAACTTCCGGTACTATTCAACCGCAAGTCTGACCAGCACATCCTGAAAGCTTTCACCTCCAGATTGCCCTCGTCTTCTGGCGGTTGTTTTTCCAACAAAAGGTGGTTAATCACTGCCCGGATTGGCGTATCCATTCTATGCGCCTTTTGCAACTCTCCGGGGTCGCTCTTCAGTTCAATACTACTAACTCCTATCACGTCTTTGTGAAATTCATCCGTGTGTTGCGTTCGGGACAGCAATCCTGGAACATAGTTCTCTCTTCCAGCTTCATGGCAAATTGTGAAGTCGCACTCCTGTAATCGTAACACCCAACGAGCCAGCATTACTCAAGCGTCCTTCGCCAATTTATCCCACTCCAACGGCTTGTGGTCCATCTCCACATGAAAACGTCGGCCAAGCAAGTACGATCTCCATTTTTCCAAGGCCCACACGGTCGCCAAACACGGCTTCTCTGTCGTTGAGTAGTTTCAGTCAGTAGGAGTTCATAACCGACTGACATATTCTACAACACCACCTACCTGCTTCAGTACAGTTCCATATTCCCACATCGCTCGCATCCGTTACGACAACGAAGCTCTGTCCACTCACTGGCAACTTCAGGGTCAACTGTCCCTCCTCCATCAATTGTTGGATCTCGACAAACGTCTAACTGGCCTTATCTTTCCAGTGAAATCGGCAATTCTTCTTCAGAATTTTGTACAATAGGCTGGTCAGTTCACTGAGGTTTTCAATGAAACGTCTGCAGAACTTAATCTTTGGCATTGTCCACGTCTTCCGCATCTATAGCAGACATCGATACGGTCCTCTTCATTCTTCACTTTCAAAGCCGCCACTTTCTGTGTCAACTTTTCCACCGCCCTACAAAGGCCATTCAGTTCAGTTGGTTCGCTTGCATCCAATTCGTTGATTGTCGGGAACATTTCTGCAAGCAATTGTCGAGCTATACTAGCCGACTGTTCCGGTGTGATCGGATTTGCAATAAAGGCAACCGTCAGCTGACCTCGCACGGTTGGTGACACTCCCTCCAAGAACTGGTCTGTCAGCATGCGCTGTTCTGAGTTCTGGTCCAAATGTGGCAGGGCTCTTGATAACGCTGCCCGCAGCGACACGGCATAAACCAGAGCGTCGCCTCCTAGTCCAAGCCGGGCGCCCTTGAACTGCCGCATTGCCTCCTGGCAATCGGCTGGGCTGCCGAACCCGGCGACCAGCGCCTCCTTCGCGGCGGCCCACTCCAGCTTCGCAGGGCTCCTTCGCCCTGCCCTTGAACGGCATCCACACGGCCGTCAGTTTTGTTCGGTCGGCCTTGATTCCGACCGCCTCCATCACGTTCTCGGAGCTCTCCAGGAAACTCCGGGCGTCCCCATCTTCGAACAACTGCGGACACGGGATATTCATGCTCCAATCTTAGCCACGGTACCAACTACTGTGAGTAGAGACCGCGGATGGCACAAGGGTTGTTTGTTCAAAAAAACCAATACGTAGGTTATGCGCTTCAGCATGACAACAAACAGGAACACTCATCTGCGTACGACAATGGTCTCAGAACGTCACGGTTGCCACAGACGCCAATGTTCAGTTCCTGTATGTAACGCGGAACATTTAATGTTATGCTGCACTCCATGCTTCTCGTTGTATTATTCTCGCGGCTACTTCAATGTCATAATCCATGCTGCTGCCTCACTACTGAATAGGAGTTGTTTAAGTAGTTTAGTGTGATCACACGTCCTTACTACGCTATTACTGCAAACTCTTCTATTGCATTCAACGCATCTTTATCACACTATTGAATAATATATAGGAGCCTGTTAGAGTAGTCATCAGAGTGACGATTTACGCTGGGCATAAAAATTCAGATAGGCTTTTACTAGTCCGTAGGACTGCTACTAAACATCCCTAACTGTTTCCTACATGGCCTCATATAAGTAGTAATTGCTTTTCCGCGTTCACGGACTGATCTCGATTCCTTTGAGTACTCAGCAAGTATCTTTTTTATTAAATCAATCATATCAATGCAAGAAGCAGGATATTTCAAAAAGTCATGTTTCAGCAGATGTTTGATCGTGGGCTAGAACTTCGATCAGTATCACAACACACAAGCTTCACAAACGGTCAACTGACCACTAAGGCAAAAGAGTTAACGTTGATCTTAATGCTCGTCTGGTCATTCACTCTTTAGCTTCTTCGTCATGCTGCATCCTCAGCTTTTTTATACTTTCCAACGATAGTTATAGTTACCGTTGTTAGTGGATATCATTTTGGGCTAATTCCAGATCAGGTTCATCGGAAGTGTTCATTCATCGTCTGTCAACTGTTTTACGAGCGGTGTGCCGTCGTTCCATCTGGCGATCGTTGGCTCGATCTCCTGGGCCGTTGTTCCGTTGCACATCACTTGTACCACTCGTAGTAGTGTAAGTTCTTTCTCGTTGGTTCTGCCCTGAATCACCGCATGTGTCAGCTAACAGTGGGTCATTCGGAATCAAACTGCGAGTCTGCCAATCTGTCAATAATACTTGCCGTTAAATTTGCAGTGTACACTAAACGAGCAGCGTAGAAGACAGTCTTAGGTTTCCGATTGTGGACTGACGAAGTGGCTATGTGACTGTACAACCTGTTCTCAAATGAAATCGACGGTCTCTAATTAAGGTACATTTGTGATCATTGAGGGTACGTCCAGGGAGCGCGTCGACTTGTTACACGTACTAACATTATCTGTTCTAGCAACAAAATCAACAGCGCCAAGTAGGTCAGGAGGACACGATTTCCTTCGGGTGGGTTCCATCAGGTATGCTAGTCACGTTGTTGTTGCACGGTATGGGTAACACCACTTGACGTGGATGAGTCTTGATGGGCGTGATGGTTTGCGAATTTTCGACAAGCCCTCTAAAAGTGGAATGACGGAACAAATCGGTTCGAAGCATTCAAAATGTATCTTCAATCCGACGATTGAACCCACTGGTCGCATACACATAAATGAAACATCCATGATTCCGTCAACAATTGCAATTTGATGGCGGAACATTCAAACAGAAGTGTGAACACCAACCATTGGAACTTCATTTCCGTTTTTTACCAATTAGATAACTCAGTTCAATTTACCAATTCATGTTATCCCCCTCCCGTCCAACAAGTGACAACAAATTCAAAACCTAGTCACAAAAAGAACAGTTTCTCTATACTAAGGAAGACAAAGTCCGACCAGTGAACAACTACGGGGTCATTGAGTCGACTACTACGGATTTGTCTGATGTCAGAACTAAACTTCCGTGTTTTTTCTGTCTTAACCATTCGAGATCGTCCACATCCGTTCAACGACACAACTGCTGGACGAACGTGATCTCAGTATTGGACACGGGTAACCGAAATGTTGTCCATTTTTGAATCCACACACACACGTAACGATAATGGTCAGCAGTGTCGTGTGCTAAATATGCTTCAACCGTGGCTTCAGCCCAATCTTTGTTTCGGTGACTGTGATCAGCAATCGATAACGCGACAGCCGGAAACCGTATAATCTGTGTCCATACCCTGTCTATCTCTAATTGTCTGTCGTATATAACTTGCATGTTTTACGTTTGCGACTGATGAGGGTAAACGAAATGTTAACATATCGCAACATGTCTTCTTTCTGTGCTGATAAAATTATTAAAGGGAACCCAATGTTTCAAGTTCCAGTCTCCGATACATCCAGCAGAAATTCAAGTCAATGGTAGGATGAACATTCATCAGATACTCATTTGAAAGTTGCTACAAATCGTACATTGGTTGGTGACTCGAGTTATACAAGCATCAAACACTGTTTTGTTAGAAAGACATGTTTAGCTGAGTAAATGTGCGTGAAACTATGTTTCACAATGTAAAACGATCAGGATATATGTATATGTCCTTCGAACTCCAGGCTAGAGTCTAGTTGGTAATCGGTGATTATGTTTCGTCACACTGATGATTCGTGTTAAAAACAAATTCCCCTATAAAAAAGTCCTTCTTCATATTGTAGCGAAAAGGTGTCCAATAAACCACAATCTTTATTGTCCAACGCGCTAGTTACCATGCCACACACGCGCTCGCGTTTTTGAATCACAATTCCAATTCATAACACGCCTCGGATTCCGCTCACGCGTCGTGTGCACTTCTGCCCGGTTTATGTGTGTGATCGGTGCCGTCTATCGGGGGATTTTCCGCCTACCATTCTTCGTCCGTTGGCCCGATTTCGCTGAGAGATGGCTCGTCCGGTCGCTCATGTCGTCCTCCATCTATCCACATTGGGCTTTGATTGTATTCCACGCGAGTGTCGAGATATTCCTGCAAGGGTTAGAATAATCGCGCCTCCGATTTAGTCGTCCATTCTCTTTTGCCTGTCATGTCTCGCCCGTTGGTCTAATCCGGTCGAGCGATGACTCATCCCCTGTTGCCCCCGTTGTCCGCCATCCGATCGTTGGGTTTGTGGACGTGTCTCCCCCTGCGTTGAGGTACTTTGCCGAGAGCTGGAATACTCGCATCTCCGACCTGACAATCCACCACAATATTATTAAACCCTTTACTTGAAGAACACTTTCGATCCGGAACGAAACCTTAAAATGCAACGCATACAATGCAGGTGTACATTGAACTACTTTATAAGAGCTGTATTTAACTTTTTTCAATTTGAAGGTTTGTAACGGTGTATCGCAACGGCCTCAGCGAAGGGTAAAGTATGTTTATTGATTGGGCGATACAACACACGAAAAGCCTTCTCTACTTGAATTACGTGACCAGTTTCTTCCAAATGTCGTGTGATAAAAGACTGGGCGGCACCGGTTTTGTTGTTCGTCAGCCATTTAGGAATGTGCTCCGAGATACGTGTTCCAAGCGTTCTCACCGTTCGGCCAATGTACTTGACTCCACAAGTACAAGTGAATTCATAAATAATGTTGGAAGTGGCGAGTGAGTTGCTTGGGTCTTTCCTCGGTGTGCAGGGCAGCCGTGTCATCTGGTTGATCAATCTTAATTCTGCTGCGTTGTATGCAGCTCTGAGGGCACACTTAAGTCTACGTTGAATGAGGGTGGTTACATCCTCACCCTTGTATGGCAGTGTTATATACACGGGTTTGCGGGATACTGTTTCTGCTATTGACGGTTTCAACCTTTCTCTAGCGTACTTCGAGATAAAGCGCGCGGGGTATCCATTGTGCAACAGTGTTTGGTGGATAAAAGCTGATTCCTCCTCGATCGTCTCGGGTGAGCAAATTCTGCGAACCCTACTGAAGAGAGTTCGAACGAGACCACGTTTGAGCGATGTTGGTGCGAAACTTTTGAAATGAATATACTGTCCCGTCCAAGTAGGCTTCCTATACACTCTTCTCGTGATGTATCCATCATCGTTCACAGACATTTCCACATCTAAGAAGGAAAGTTTGTTGTTCTCCTGGACTTCTGTGGTGAACGAAATGTTCGGGTGCAGACCATTCAGTTGTGCGCACAACTGGTTAGCATGTTCTCGTGAGTCACACACACAGAATATGTCGTCGACATATCGTTTATACAGCGTTGTAGAGTAAATAGCTGTCGCTGCTTGTCTTTCTAAATAGGCCATAAAAATATCAGCGAGTACTGGCCCCAGTGGACTTCCCATCGCTACGCCATCAATTTGTCGGTAAAATTTTCCATTGAATAAGAACTGAATATTCATAGTACACAGGTACAAGAGCTTACGAATTTCAAACAAAGGTAGTGTGAGAGAAATGTTATGCTCAGCTGCAAAGTCATGAATAATCAATATCACTTCGGTTAGCGGAACATTCGTAAAGAGTGATTTCACATCAAAAGATACCATTACCTTGTCCTTTATTTTGAGATCTCTTATGGAATCAACAAATGAAAATGAGTCTTTCAGACTATGTTCAGCAATCTTCTTGCGTAGTGGTTCCAGTAACCGAACGAGCCACTGGGCCAGTTTATGATACGGCGAGTTGACCATCGATAGTATGGGTCTTAAAGGTATGCCGGGTTTGTGAGTTTTCGGTAGGCCATACATTTTGGGTATCTGGGATCCTTTGGGTAAGAGTTCATAGTAGGTTTTCTGATCAATCAAACCGCTTTTTCTTAGGTTTCGGAGACAGCCAGTGACTTCTTTTTCAGCAGATATAGTGAACATTTCGTTCACCACAGAAGTCCAGGAGAACAACAAACTTTCCTTCTTAGATGTGGAAATGTCTGTGAACGATGATGGATACATCACGAGAAGAGTGTATAGGAAGCCTACTTGGACGGGACAGTATATTCATTTCAAAAGTTTCGCACCAACATCGCTCAAACGTGGTCTCGTTCGAACTCTCTTCAGTAGGGTTCGCAGAATTTGCTCACCCGAGACGATCGAGGAGGAATCAGCTTTTATCCACCAAACACTGTTGCACAATGGATACCCCGCGCGCTTTATCTCGAAGTACGCTAGAGAAAGGTTGAAACCGTCAATAGCAGAAACAGTATCCCGCAAACCCGTGTATATAACACTGCCATACAAGGGTGAGGATGTAACCACCCTCATTCAACGTAGACTTAAGTGTGCCCTCAGAGCTGCATACAACGCAGCAGAATTAAGATTGATCAACCAGATGACACGGCTGCCCTGCACACCGAGGAAAGACCCAAGCAACTCACTCGCCACTTCCAACATTATTTATGAATTCACTTGTACTTGTGGAGTCAAGTACATTGGCCGAACGGTGAGAACGCTTGGAACACGTATCTCGGAGCACATTCCTAAATGGCTGACGAACAACAAAACCGGTGCCGCCCAGTCTTTTATCACACGACATTTGGAAGAAACTGGTCACGTAATTCAAGTAGAGAAGGCTTTTCGTGTGTTGTATCGCCCAATCAATAAACATACTTTACCCTTTTTCAATTTGTCATTGGCGCCCATTCTGTGCGAAACACAAATGGTCATATCGGCAATAAAGGTTGCGCTGTCTTTGAATGTACGGAATTCGAGTTTAGGAAAAGAGTTGATCGTGAGGATATGAAGTTTTGGGAGCGTTGGCAAGTTCTTATTTCAGAGTTTAGAAATTATCAGTTCAGTGATAACGTGACCTTGACTCCAACTGTCAGAAATGATGAGGAGATATGATCGGAGTGTTGGACAAGCAATCATGACTGGTTGCACATCGGTATTTTAATTCTTCCGTTTAGTTTGTGTGGTCAGGTGAGCAACGGTTTTGTCGTGGGCGGCATACCGGCTCCAAATCGCATCGACCTAATGTATAGGTGTGGGAAAATCTTGGAGGGTTTCCGTAACCACTAGTACGACGTGTTCGTCTTTGGAGGTTGTCACAAGCAGGGCTTCAATTGTTGCTAAATATGCTTCTTCTTTTGATGTCATACTCGTCCCGACTACCAATACAAATGTGAAGGCAAGGCGATAAAATGGCTGAGATGAAGGGTCGTAAATGGTTTATTGTAGAATCATATGACAAATGTTTTTCGGTGTGAGATCTTTTAGCTGAAGGCATAAGAGTTTGAGGATGGGGTATCTTAGGGCAGTCAGAATTAATCCTAGGGAATAAGAAAACAATGAATGTGGTTTTGGACAGCTACATTCATTTCTTAATGCTCATCTTCACTGCCCGATCCAAGGACGAACATACTTATATACAGACGGCGCTGAGACCTAGTCGATAGACTAATCTCAATAGTGGATGTGCCTACAATCTTTTAACTGTCTACTTAAGTTTTAGCGACACTGTCGTCATCTTATTGACCATTTCTGGTAAGTCAACAGCCGCAATCTGGTGACAAAATTCTATTCCATCCTAATGGTTGTTGTAAGGAAAGCAGATACAATAATGGTTCTACTTACTTTCAAGCGTTGGTCGTCAAGAGCGGTAGTACTTGCCTCCTCAACTGTTTTTTGTGTGTATGCACTAGGTTTTCGAGTTGTTATCTCCAAATATCCCTCACCACGATGCTCACAGTATACTCAGGCCGAACGTGTTTAGAACAAGCGTAAGATCGAGGCAATTATGGATAAAACGGAGGTGACAAAGTCCCCTTGACAAACATATCCTTTCAGAAAATAAATCTTAATTCTACGAATAAGGTCTACCAGGTTTGTAAACTGAACGCACGTGGATGGTTAAAAGGACTAATCGGTTGTGTACAGTGTATGCTCTAATTTGAGAGTCGTGGGATATACCGTAGAAGGGTTCAGATATGTCACTGTTTTTGAACGGAACATCGCGGAGTTTTATGTGGAGAGTGGTTGTCATCTCAAATGTTCAATCGCCCAGTAGGAAGTCAACATGCCGCGGACCAGAAGGGAATACAGGAATACAAAGATGGAATAGGATCTTATGAAATCTTTCTGTGACCGATGATCAAGTCAAAATAGGATGAACGTCAGCGGGGTGAAGATGTTAGATGTGAGTGTTGAAAATCAGTGTCAGGCTGTGGAGGTAGTTGTTCAGTAATTACTGGGAGATTTAGAAACGCTGCCAAAGATTTTGTTCGAAAATAAACCATGTCGTAAAATGCAACGCGTCTAAAGCGGGGCACAGGTCTTTACGGGGAACGGATTGCCTTGGTGACTTCATCTTCAGAGATCGGAGTGATAAGGTTGAGGACATGTGAAGCGACAGTTCGCTCCGAGTGATGGTCACTGATCTTCGGGTGTTAAATCGCCCCGCTCGAGTAAGCAGAATGCGAATTGGTAAGCTACCGAATACAGAATGTGTTGACTGGTCCTATGGTACAGGCATATAGGAGATGAATAACCAAAAGCAAACGATCACTAACCAACTGACAAATCGATAAGCCCTTGTGCACATGATTGGTTAGTTTGTTGCGTGACTTATCTGGCATAAGTTAAGACTTGTCATTACGTGGGCGTGTAAGCACAAGACTGTCTGTCCGATTCCGATCCAACACCGAATCATCAAGAGCGGTACTCCAATAGTCCATTACTCCATGAAACTCTTGTTCATTACCTGAAAAGGCACTTCCCAACTGGTGTTCAAGTACTGTTGATGTTCCGTTCCTTCTTCTTATCTTATAAGTGTTTTGTGTATATGTAGACTGAACATCACCCACAATAGATCGCAACTGTCGCACTTCCATAGACGTTCCAGTCGACACCTTTTGAACAGCAGAAGCACTAGACTCGAGTTTCGCTCTCATTAGAGCTCGTCAGTAGTGCATATGCTGGCCACTGCGGCCGGGACTAGAACCATGGCCACGCTGTTCATCAGACAACCGTGTTCACCCCGCTGCGACATTCAACTCACATTAGGCACGACCGAATTATCAACGCATGTGAACACTGAACCACTTTCGCTTGTGAATAATGATCAGGTTGCCCGATCGCCTCGAGAGGAGACACACTTACTATCTGTTAACTCCAATCGATAACCCCACGATTAGAACTTCCTACATAGGTCGAAATCTTCGATCTCATTAGCCGAGAGTGGTTGAGCGTTCACATATGATAATTCGGTCGTGCCTAATGTGAGGTCAATGGCGCAGTGGTAAACACGGTTGCCTCATGAAAGCGAGGCTGTAGTTCTAGTCCCGGTAGTGGCAGGGATATGCACTACTGATGAGCTCTACTGAGAGCGAAACTCGAGTCTAGTGCTTCTGCTATTCAAAAGGGATCGACTGGAACGTCTAGAGGAATGCGACAAGCAATTTTACGACTCGCTTAAGACTATTTTTGACCCATATGCCCAGACTTACAAAACATTGATTGACGGTTACTCTGGTTGTTTCTTGCACTCAACCGGAAACTATCGTGAAAATCTGTCGCAAACAGTCCAGTAACATATCAAACCGGATGGATAACACTTACTGTGTTGTACGCCAGGTTTTCATTTGTTGTCGCGCCAAAATCAGGAGTGATAAGAAGATCTATTGGACAATTACGAAACGGAAAATCCTTGTATGGTACTCTAACGTGACGTCTGAATGGGTCCCTTGCTAGATCTATTGTATCGGGGTTTGGATAGGCGCTGAATAGAGGAGATGTTCACATCACCATGTTCAATAAGTTTCTTTGAATAAAATAGGTCAAGAAGGTGGATGATGAACGGATGCCACCATAGGTACTGTGCCGGTGACGGAAAGCGAGTAATCGAAATCCTGACGTTTAAGATCTGCTATACCAGTATTTTATGTAGGCAAGTCTTTCGTATTGTATTATCGATTGTAGATCTTGAGAGTGCATAACGTTGAACCGAACTGTTTGGAAGGACACGATCCGAACATGTGACCGAGTGTTCGGTGAGCGACGATTAGTCATCTCTAAACTGGAGTGCACTCATTAACCAACGACCGCTGTAGGTTGTTAATGCACCCGATTCCTTTTTCAGAGAGCTGGGTCGTCATGATCTTCTACCTACTTTTTCATTGCATTTGCATTGCATTCCTTTCCCATCCTATCTGGAGTACAATTATACGCACACCTGTATTGATTGTCTCTTACTTTATATTTCCGTTATCTTTCTTTTCGGCCTATACACCAATATTGCAGTCCTTATTTCTCATCTTCAAGCGACAAAATTTCAACAGCCTACTAGCTGGCTAACTAGCATTCGCCACCTCGACTATAGAGGCTCCTATGCATATGCATCCAGGTCTTATTTCTTCGGGTTCCTATTGGATACGTGACGTGTAAATGGAACAATAAGCATTGCAGCTGTAGCCAGCTTTTGTGTGCGTTATACGCAGTAGTCCTTTGGCTAAGTTCACTGGGACAAGCTAATTCGAAACAGATGTAGCCAACTGTGCATAACCAATCACTTATCTGTTACCTTAAAAACGCTCGTGCAGATTCATTGAAGCATTATCTGGGCCTTGTGGTTGCTGGTCATAGGTACGACTACTAGTGTGATTGTACGGTGTGCGTGTGCGGATAATAAGTTGATCGATTAGCCTGCTGTGTTGATCACCAGACAAAAATGAAAGACACCTTGAAAAAAGGTTTTGTTGACCATATCACCAGCATATTAAGTGTGCAGTAGTCAAACTGAGATTACCGATATGCATTGCTGCAAACAGTTTTGTGTAAGAGAACTATCCTTGTATTACACGAAAGTAGCTGTTGTTATGAGTCGTTAATTAAAGAAAATGCATGCGGAGCGGATTGCACACTGCTACTATAAGTCATTTGCATTCACTGTTCTGCCAAGAATTTGGCTTCTCTAAATGAGGTGAAGCTCAACTTGTGTGTCTAACAGTGGTTTGTACAGGTCTTAGCGAAGCATCCGCATTACAAGTACTGCGGCTCATTTATTTTTGCACACACATAACTAACCGGTTCCTTCAAATAGACTGTCAGAATAGTTTAGGCTTAAGTAGGTCCGACGAACGTTTAGTGATAACCAAATGCTCCTCATGAGTGGCAGAACTCCGGTAGCGCGGGTTGTTTAGAAATAGGTTCCTTAGTCAAGTGACAGCATTACTCGATGTAAGAAAAGAAAGACGAATATTCAGTCATACTAAGTATAACATGGAAACTAAGACTACAAGACAGACATAGGTGAAAGAGACGCCACATGCCAACGGTTTAATATGTGATTAATGGCTATTCGCTTGAAGAATGTTCTTTTGTGGTCCACGGGACCAATGGGCTGGTTGATAGAGGCCTCAATTTCAAACACAATGTGTGCTGATGTAAGAAAATCTCAACCTGAATAACTCAAACAAGGACGAATTCAGGATTACATGGTTCACTATCAGAGCGGCTATTGTAAAACACACGGATTATCCCAAATTCCAAACCCGGGGTTCTCATCAAGGCATAGTGGTCGCAATGTGGAATCCACCCATCCGCTCAGTGGAGTTTCACGAAACCACTGTTATGATGCCAGTAAAGCGGGTAAACAAAAATGCGCCTAGTAACCGTTGTCTGCTTGGTTTTGGAGCTGTAACTTATTTCTGCGGGTGCAAATCACTGTTTTCCAAGTTATGTGAATTCACCCCTCCAGTTGAATTCGAACAAGACTAGGTCTGTCCATGTTTGGATTCACCAGCGTTGAACAGTCTTATAACACGTCTCCTAGCCTGTATCTTATACTTTGATTGTCTCACAAGACGTAGCTCGTGAACAGAATGCACTTCCTTCTTGCTGGAACATGACAGACAGTCATTATCCGTGTGGCGTAATCTTTTCATAGTGACATCCACTTTCGTGCATCCGTTG
>JTDE01007318.1:1916-20774 GCA_014338405.1 Paragonimus skrjabini miyazakii | reverse complement strand
ATATAAAAATCGAGGATTCGCGCCAAAAGGACCGTTTTGCCTTTTGAACGACCTTCCAGGCGAATCCCGTGAAACGGATAATTGCCGTAGCTGCTCCTTCTGATCCACTCTCACCATGAAAATGTTGGAGAACGAACACATGCTGGAAATGATGGAATACTTGTATTCGAAGCGTTTGGGGTGCATGGCAATCATCATCTTTAATTCCGCTGGTTGTCACATTGATTGGAACATTTTTCTGTACCACGATAGATACATGGCGTTTCAAACATCATAGTGTGACTGGCTAAGAGGTATACATCCCGGTGATCAGCAGGCAGCTTGATTCCATCTGTTTCCGTATATTGTTCCGTATGAACGCCACGCAACTTGAATCTAGTTTGAAACAATGCAGTAGAGTGAATAGAATTTACTTCTGAAGATTCTCGATGATAGAGTGGGACATGACATCCTTTTTTCACGCCGTTCCATATACACCGAAAACGGAAACAACCATATGATGGCGCCATTTTCAACCATTTCTAAGAGCAACGTTTCATCGACCAATGTCTACTTGAAATATTACAAACAAGAAGAAATAGTATGAATATCGTATAGATGAGGAAGCTGGAAATGTTTTCATCCATGTTTCACTATAAAATGTGCTACTTTTCTTGTTGAAATTCAATACCAACACTGTATTGTAGTATATTTTCATTTCGACCATAACTGTAAAACGCCACAAAATGAAGCACGATCACACTATAAGATGACGTATTTCACCCTGAGAATGACAATGAGTGCAGTTATAATACTTGAGAAATTGAGCTAATGCCGATAACGGGTTATTTTCGCTAAAATGGTGGAAAATGTTTTCATCAACAAACCAATACTTTTGGGACTCATTCGACGTATTTCAATTTTAACATTGACACCGTTTATCTACAATTGATGTACTGTGAGTACTCTGTCTGAAATTCATATGTTCACATTTTAAAAAATATTCAAAAATCGGGGATTCGGGTCAAAAGGACCACTTTGCCTTTTGGAACGGCCTTGATGGAGAATCCCATGAAACGGATGACTGCCCATCTGAGAAAATAAGATTCTCATACGCGGTGTAATCTCTTCCGTTTGATATCGCTGCAGAAGTGGAAGACTTATTGGAATCAGTCCCGTCTGATTTCCCAAATACCATTTTTAAAAATGCCATCATAAAATTGACCGGGAAGTCAGAAGCGAAACTGCTACATGACTTGTTCAACTCAGTCGAGCTAGGCGATCGGTCCCCAGCACAATTGTTACATTATATGAAAAGCCTTGTAGATTCGCGGAAGCTGGATGACGCCATCTTGAAACGGTTGTGGGCGGAAAAGCTGCCGTCTGCTCTGCGACACATTTCGGCAACCATGGATGATGATAGCTCAGTTGACAAGTTGGCAGCTCCTGCGGACAAGGTATCAGAAACCATCCTCTCACAACCGGCGTGCGCCGCAACCAGCCTCAAGTACCCATGATGGCCTAAAACTTTTGATATAGAAGATGTGCCATCGTATGGACAGTATGGCCATGCAGATCAACGAGCTGCAAAGACATTCGCCTGGAAACTGTGCACGATCTGATCGATCTAACTCCTACAGTCTATCAAACTAGTGTTGGTACCACCAAAACTTCCGACTTTTGATACCGGATCCGAAGCCAACGTCATTCCACCACAACCAAATTATCGACTTCAGTCTGGCCAGTACACTTTACACGCCGCAAATTAAAGTCGCATCAAAATCTTCCGGGAACGCCCTCTCACCATCGATCTCAGTCTCCGGTGATGTTTTCGATTGATATTTCTGCTTGCTGATGTTCAAACGCCACTCATCGGTGCCGACTTCCTGACACATTTCAACCTTTCCGTTGATGTCAAGAGGCGGAAGCTAATTGACGACAAAACTGCATGCACAGTAAACGGTGCCCAATCGACGATTGCACCAATCGGAATCCGGCCAGCACTTCCATCAACACCGTCTATCGCAGCAGTGCTGAAGGATTACCGTTCGTTAACTCAGCCGTACTCGCATGCCTAGACGGTTAAACGCAATGTGGTACGTCATATTATAACGCGGGCTTCTCTGATTTTTGCCCGTCCGGAGAAACTGGAAATCGCCAAGGTCGAATTCGAACATACTGTAGCGAAAAGGCGTCCAGTAAAGCACAATCGTTATTGTCCAACACGCTAGTTCACAAGCCACGCGCGCGCTCGCGTTTATGAGTCAGCATTCCAGTCCACATCACCCCCAGATTTCCGTTCACGCGTCGTGTGCACTTCTACCCGGTTTAGGTGTGTGATTGGTGCCTTCTACCCGGGGGTTTTATGCCTGCTATTCCCCATTCGTTGATCCGATTTCGTTGAGCGATAGCTTGTCCGATCGCTCATGCTGCCCTCCGTCTATCTATTATAGGCTTCGAACGTACTCTACAGCCGTGTCGAGATATTCCTGAGAGTGTTGGAATAAACACGCCTTCAATTTGGTCATCCATCCTATTTCGGCTGCCACGTCTCGCCCGTTGGTCCGATCCGGTCGAGCGATGACTCATCCGGTCACCCACGCCGTTCTCCATCCGCTCACCGTGGGTTTTTGAACGCACCTCCCCTGTGTTGAGGCATTCCGCCGAGAGTTGGAATGCTCGGACTTCCTGCCTGACAGTCCCCCACAATACGCTGCAGTTGGACATAATACGACCTTCAAACATCTCTTGGTCAACACCACTAACCATGGTACCGAGAAAGTCTCCGGGCGATTGGCGACCTTGCGGTGATTACCGTGTTCCCAACAACTGTACAATCCCGAACAGGTACCCTATACCACATATCTACGACTTTTCCTTAGGACTCGCTGGTAACACTATTTTCTCCGAATCAGAACTAATACGCGCCTATTACCACATTTCAGTCACGGGGGAGAACATACCGAAAACGGCCATTACTACACCTTTTGGACTTTTCGAGTTTACAAGAATGCTCTTTGGATTCCGTATTACGTGGACACCCTTTCGCGTACATCAACATCGATTGTGTTTTTATCGCTAGCCGCCCAAACGAGGAGCATTTTTCCCACCTTCGCGCTGTTTTCGATCGTTTCGCACAGTACGATAATAAATTCAACATTGATAAGTGTGCCTACGGAGTTAACTCATTGGATTTCCTGGGACATCGTATTGACCAAACCGGCATAATACACTTTCCAGATAAAGTCGTGTTCATCTCGATCCTTCCGATTTCCACTGCGGATATCCAAATCCGACGATTTCTCGGCATATTCAACTATTATCTACGTTTCATCCTTTATTGCGCGGGCATTTTGCAACCTCTGACATACATGGCCGACTCTAAACGTAAGTCACTTTAACTCTCACCCGAAGCCAAGGCGGCCATCTCAGTGGCAAAAGCGGCTCTATTGCCACGACACCAAACTATGCTTCATCAGTTGCGATCCCAATACCCATCTCCTTCTCACCACAGACGCGTCAAATGCTGCCGTCGTCGCAGTTCTGGAACAACCTGCAAATGGCGAACAACATCCCTGAGGCTTTCCCTCCCAGAAGCTTCAGCCAGCACAAATTGGATACAGCACCTTTGGATGTGAACTGCTGGCAATCTATTTGGCGATCCGTTATTTTCGGCACCTTTTGGAAGGCCAGCACTTTGTCGTGCAAACCGACCGCAAGCCTTTGACATTTGCTTTTCGCGCCAAACCCGATCGCTACTCCCCGCGTGAAATCAGACATCTGGACTAAATCTCCCAATTCATCACGGACATCCGACACCTACGTGGTGAAGCTAACATCGTTGCGGATGCTTCATCACTTTCTTAAGTCAGCTCAGTTCAACCGTCGCCCTCCTTTGATTAGTCTAAAATGGCCACAACCCAGAAATGCAGTGAAGACATGAAGGACGTTCCCATCTGTAAGTCCTTGAAACTATCTACCACCCTCCTGCCAACGCAACCTGGTGACATTCTGTGCGATGATTCAACGGGTAAACCTAGAACTTTTGTCCCACTTTCATATCGTCGCACTATTTTTACTCATTTCCACCATTTATCTCACCTCGGAAAAAGCGGCATATTAGAGTTGATTGCACAACACTCTGTTCGGCCCTCCATGAACAAAGATGTTCGTCTCTAGCCAGAACTGTGTATGGAGTGCCAAAGGAGCAAGGTGCACAGGCATACGGTTACCACATCTGGCACATTTTACCAGCCATATGCTCGTTTCTCCCACGTACACCTTCACATCGTTGGCCCACTACCACTCTCTAACGATTGTACATATATATTGACCGCCATCGACCGTTTCACCCGTTGGTCTTTAGCTGTGTCTATTAGAGTTGTTTCAGCCGGACACAGTCGCCAGAAAATTCTTGGAACATTGGATCGCTAATTTTGGTGTGCCATCTGCAATCACTACGGATCGAGGCACCCAATTTCAATCCTCCCTTTTCGCAACTTCACGGAGATACTGAGTAATTCGCACGTTAAATCGATAGCGTGCCATCCTTGCGCCAATGGTCTAGTCGAGCGTTTCCACCGACAACTATAAGCTTCGATAACGGCGCAGTTGAACGCAACGAAGTGAAGCGAGCGTCTACCACTCATTCTCCTTGGAATCCGGTCTACCGTCCGGTCTAACGGCCTTCGTTTCACGCCGACCCGTCAAAAATGGCGCCGAGAACAAAAATCTCCGAGTTCGTAAATCTGTGTTTATGCGCCAAGACGCCACAAGTAAACCATTGCAACCATGATATCTCGGTCCCTTCAAGGTGGTTAAGCGTGACGAAAAACTCTTCATTATCGACAGGTCCGGACGAAGCGAATCCGCACCCACCGACCAAGTAAAACCAGCCTACGCAGAAAAGGATTTCGACCCACCTGGCCCAATGCCGACTGAAAACATTCCCTCCCCACTAGCGACAGTGTCACATCTACCCGCAGTCCTGCCCCCTTGTTCTCATGAAAAACGCACCACACGTAGATGGCGGTCTGTACACTGGCCAAAACACTAGACAAACTACAGTGCGTGATGTGAATATCGAGCGTTTGGTTAGTTCTCTCTTCACTGCCGTGTTTTCATCGTGTTTCTAACCCACAAACGCTCTGATGGGGGGGTTCTGTAGCTTTTTGTACACTATTTTCTATTTCATAATTCTCATTGTAATTCAAACGTTTTACTTTCCTCAACTTCACATATACAGCCGACGTTCAAACTAACCTAATCGAACTAATCAATAATCAGTAAATAAAAACACTCTTCTAAGTTCGCTAGCCTTGTGTTCTCTCTGTGTTCATTGTCGCTGTGCATAGAATTTAGGAGAGTTAGAAGCTAACGGAATCAACCATCTGTTGCGGCCAAATTTTTTTATGTATCTGTCACCAGAATTATCCCAGTTGTTGTCTACAAGATTATTTAGGAACAACATAACTGGTTGCGCACATTGGATAGTGCATCCGGTATAGTGAAATTCAAAACCAACGCACCTTAACGAACTATCTGTTTAGATCTTTCGTGATGTTAGTTTCGTGGTTCGTACACCCAAGGTTTCCCCAGTCATATTAACACCGATCGGAAGTCACAGTGAGAAGACGGTGAATCTGCAAACAAAGTTTATTTATTTATTTACTCACCGTACACAAGCGGACTTCAACGCAACGAATAAGGGCGTTAGGGAGCTGGACGTGAGAGAAACTTCAGCACAACCGCACCACAAACCCCAATACTGAGGATCCAAACGTAAACGTAAAACGGAGTGAAATCACGAATCCAACTGTCTTAAATGACTAAGATTCAAACGACGCCTTTAAATGCTCTACATTTCTGAATCTATCGATCCAAAAAGGAGGTCCGTCTCAGTGGGTGGCAATCTAGCGAGGAAAGGTTAGTTATCCGAGGGGGGACGTAGCTTACTATCACAGCAAAATCACTGCAAATCTCCCCAAACTCTTAAACTTCCTACGACGTGAAAGTTGCCTTATGAGTACCAACTTATCCATTCACGTTAGAATTTGTGTGTAAACTTACTACTATCCGCTTTCACAGTTGCTACTGTAGTCTCCAAAATTCATAGTTATATTTCATAATTCATTTTTTTACATTTTGTATATATAGTTTTGTTAACTTCATCTGTACACTTGTTTGAAACCATTACCATCACTTTCTGAACTGGATCACCAACAAGAAAATTAACGGGAGTTACCGTTGATTGTCTCTGTCTTATTCATTCGTACGGATTTTTGCTCTGAAGAAGTGACTGAATGGTAGAATATTTTAGCTCCGTTCATCATCACGTGTCGCTCGTGGAATTATCGACCGGTCGTCTAACGAACCTCATTTCTGGCGCTGTCTTTCTCCCTTGTGGTGGTCTATTCAATTAAACAGACCTTTACTTATTTGTGAGTCGTTCCTATTTCACTGGTAAATCTTCCGTTTGATTTGTGAGCTTACATTTTGCACATGTCCGCTACCGTTACTACTTCTTTGGTGCCACCATATTTTTTGGTCATTTTTATCATCTCATTGATTAGGCCACTACACTACGCCGACAAATGTACTGCAGTTTCTCTTCTGGGTGTACAACAGGTCTACGTCGTCTCCGTTCTCTTGACCGATGTTCTCCCACATGGCGCTGTTTTAACCTTTGCAGCTGGAAAAAGTTCTAGCCTATGTTTAAATTCACAAGGTCGACGGGAGTTCCTGTGACAATCTTTCCGCTTCGTTCGCACGCGTGTGGACGCGCTAGGGGTACCCTCACTCTCGCATCCCCTGCACATTAGCTTGCATTCAGTGAATTTTGCTCGCTTGTACGGTTAGCAAAATATTGATTAAGGCTGACTTCGAAGTTTATTTGTCTTTTTATGGTGACCACCGAGCCGCATTAATATGAAGCTGGGGGATTCTTGGCGTGCGAATCGTTCCAACTGGTTAACTAGCATCGCAAATTGGAATGTTTAGCGTTCTCATTGTTCGTTGTCAGCAAATATGCTCAGCAACTGCTGTGAAGAACTGTGCTGAAGAATTGCACTAGAACACAATTATTGCATATTAGTCCAAAGTTGAACGAAAATATACCATGAACTTTAAGTCAAGACTCGTGTGCCTCATATCCTAAGGCCATAACCATGTTTGCGACCACACAGTAAATACGATGAAGGACGAAACTGACATTCAAGACAGTACACACGACCCGGTTAAGACGTTCATGCAGCCGTCTTGCACTGCTCGCTAAGTGTTTGAAGCGTTTTTGTGCCTGTGTTGGTCAGATTATTATGGTAATAAATTCCTATCTTGCAATTGTATTGTGAGGTAACTCAGAAGGCAAGTTAAGTAGGATTCAGATACTTGGACCCTGTCAGGTCAAAGTTATTGATGTCTGTCAGGTTAAATTTGATGTGAATCACGAATGCAGTGTTAGGCACCTCCTCTAAAGGACGTGTGCACATTAAGTATCATCTGATGGAGATAGCAACTTTTTGACCAGCACTCAGGCGCGCTAGGACTAACCTTGACCTCAGTTCCAGCGACTCTGGTGTTCTGAATGTGGGTTCTAGACTAGAGGCTCAGTGGACTTAGAACCATCCAGTGTGCTTTTTCAGTATCACGCAAGTATCTATGGAACTGAAAGTCAGATATTAAAAACTGCATAGAATTGCTCGGAGAAATTAGAACAACTGAGCCAAAATACTAGCCAACATGTGGTTTGAGAAAATGGGAGTCAAGCAATACTCTAGAAAAAAGTTGAGGGGGCAGCCGACGCTCCGAGATGGGCAATTGTGTAATTCGCCGATACAGTGCTTCAAGGCCGAAAAGAGTTTGACACGACAATTTAGGCGCAAAAACAGATTTTTCAAATTTTCAATTAAATATTGAAACGCATATTACAAGACAAATATATGGATTTTGTCGAGTTTAGTGTTTGTGTCGCAGTGAGAAAAATCAGCTATACCTACGACTTGTTCTTCATCGCAATTTTGCAGAGAAAATAGTTCGATTTTTTCGATGAAAGCATCATGTTGACGTTCCTGATTGAGTTTACGTCCTGAAAATGCTTCCATCGGAATTTTCATGGTGGAATACGTAAGCCCGCCTCGCAGAAACGCTCGATTTCGCGTGGTTTGGGAAATATAATTACATTTGTAAGTTTCGAACACGTTTCGTTTGCATTGCTTTGTACATCAAGTATCAAAGTAATTCCTAATGCCACCTCGTTTGTTGGTTAGCTGTACATCTGAATTATACGTTTAGCCTGTTTTCCTGATAGCGTTTCTGGTAGAAAACGATCGGCGAAGTGTCACTCCTAAGAGTGGTTGCACCTGAAGTTATCACGTGGTTGCTTCATGGGTAACACGTCCCACACTATCATTAACAACATGCGTACTGCTTTGTTTATTGCTTATTGACTATGCTGGAATGTAGCTTTCCACGTGCATACGAATCAGTGTTTGCTTATCTGACGGAAAATGACCAAATTCTGATGTTCGTTATTTCTCCGACGAAAACATTGCTTCTCACTTATACCGCTTCAGCTACAACCCGTCAATCTTCGTATCATGGACATTGGCACACGCCATCAACCACAACAGCAGCAGTCATACCGATTTGCGAAAAACAATTACGATAAGGTGGGTTTAAATTAACGGTCATTTAAAACAAACAGATGTGAGTCCATGACACAGATTTTGACGATTTCAATTTCTGCACCAGGTACCGAGCTATTGAAACGATTTTTTCCAGGAAAAAAATTTTCTCACACGGCAGCTCAGGAACCCATGGTCTACGACTAGCATTCGTGATAATCTGTCCACCGATCTGCTCGTGCACCGCGAGTTGAGACCCCGTGTCGCAAAAGCTAGCATTACTTTCGAACGTCTTAAAGGACGTGTTTAGAAGAACCACAGCCTGAAGCTGAGCACCAAGCTGTTTGCTTACCGCCTAATGGGGCTGTCTATACTGATGTACGGCGGTGAAACGTGGACATTTTATCAGCGAAACGTGCGCTATCTGGGTCGTTTCCATTTACAATGTCTAAGTCGCATCTTGGGTATTCGGTGGTCGGACATGGTTTCGAACACTGAGGTACTGCGGCGAACGGACGTGAACGGTATGGAAGCCTTGCTGATGTTGAGTCAGCTTCGTAGGCTGGGTCACGTCCGTCGGATGGGCGATGACTGTATCCCGAAGCAGGTGCTGTATGGACAACTGAGATCTGGTAAGCGAAATCCCGGTGGTCAAAAGCGAAGATACCAGGAGGTTACTTAGGTGAGTCATTCATATTGTAGCATTGATTTCGGAAGTTGGGAAGACTTAGCGTTGAACCGGACTGCCTGGTAGAATACAATTCGGACGAGCGTCCGCGAGTTCACCGTGCAGTTATTGCGCGGCCGAGAACGAAATCGCGCTGTATTTAAGGGAGCCATCGGTGCCATAGGTCGTGGTGACATGACTATATGATGTTGCGATATGTGCGGCCGCCAATGCGCTGGTCGTTTGGGAGTAGTTGGTCACTAGCGTGCTCACAGTGCACCGTCGGCGAAAAGACAACGAGTACGTTAAGCTGAGGTAGGACATATCAGCATTGTAACGATTCACGTCTGATCGTTGAGTTGCGCGTAGCCCAAAAACGGATCCTCAAAATGAGAACAAGATTGGATCCAACAATTTCTACGTTACTAATAAAGAAATGCATCAATAATTACAAAAGGCAAACCTCAATCGTTCGTAACGATAGTCTCGTCCAGCAAAATCAATAGTCTCTCAACAGGACAAGCAAGGTCAACGATGAACCGTCAAGCCAGTAGGTCAGGACAAGAACGGCTACTCGCGCGGCGGACAATTAATGACACATTAGTTCAATATAACAAAACGGGGTGGGTGAGACAGTTGGAACAAGTGTCAGGTTAGTGCGAAAAAATAGGGGATGCAAACGATTGGGACGAATTTTCTCAATTCGTGGATAAACAAATTTACAGGCATATCCATTATATTTCCGTCAATCATGTCGTCGACCGAGAACATGGTCGTTTGACAAATAATCCGTTCCTTTATTCAGAAACTTGGGTGTCTGTGATCTTCTACCTATTCTTTTCTTGGGCTTTGCTGGTGTATTGAATGATGAATCGTCTGTCTGATCTTCTCGTAGTTCAACTTTGAGTTTTGCTTTTCAACTTTATCCTCTCTGGAATGCACTGCCAGGTACTCGTATACTGAAACGCTTCTTGTATTACATTTCACACATATTTCTTCCTAGTATAGATCTACTCATTGCAGTCTCTCTGACTGTTTATTTTCCGAGGGATAAGGGTTTCCTTTTCGTGCTAGCCATTAAATTGGCTAACCAGCATTGACCGGCTGAACATAAAGGCCTCACCCACACGCCTACTGGTCTTATTCCTTCGGAGTTACACCGGAAACATTGTGTATGAGTGGAACCGCAAGTGGTGCAGCGCAAGCCACTTGGGGTGATGGTTTAAAAGGCAAGCGGCCTTTAGTTTCGGTCACTGTGAAGGCTTGTCCGTATCGGTTGCCGCCACCCTGGGCACTTCGCCCGTTTCTGTTGTTCCAGGATGGAGAGTTTCACAACCGCTCCCATGTTCCGCGCTACGCGAAGGTGCCTTAACAATTATATACCCGCGAAAATGTGAGTAACATTTTATGTTGGAAGAACGCCTCACAAGGATAGATTTCACCCTGAATGAAGAAAGCCTCGTTGATTTAACTGAAGCATGCATCCTTCGGAACGCTGAAGGTAACCCCATGAGGTATATGGGGCCTTAAACTTTGGGAACAAACCATTTCTGGCAGATACTTCTGGGGTTAAGGTGTGTGAGGGAAGAGTGGAGGGTAATGTTTCGTATCACTGCGGTGGGCCACATTCTCAGCCCCAAGCAGTTCTGAAAGTAGTTGACCAAATAGGAGGAAGAGGATAACCAATGTTGCTGCGAAAGTTGGCGCCTTCATTGGACTCTCGGGAGGCATTGGTACCCATTTAAGGTTGAGAGTGTGAAACTTTTATTCCGTCCTGGAGTTTTGCAACCGTTTGGTGTAAATTTGTTGATCTATGAACGGGAAAATTTCGTCCTCATCGTTTGCATTCCCTGTTTTGCCCAGTAACCTGACACTTGTTCCCGCTACCTCACCCACCCCATTTTGCTTTATTGAACTAATGTATCAATAAATGTCCGTATCGCGAGTAGCCATTCTAGTCCTGACCTACTGGCGTGACGGTTCATCGTTGACCTTGCTGGCCCTATTGAGATGTTATGGATTTTTTGGGACGAGATTATCGTTACGAACGAGTGGGGTTTGCTTTTGTAGTTATCGATGCATTTCTTTGATACTACAGTAGAAATTGTTGGATCCAGTCTTATTTTCAATTCGGTGATCCGTATACTGGCTACGCGTACCTCAACGATCAGACCTGGATTGTTACTGTACTCAGTCAGACGAAACGTGAAGCTCTACCGATGCCAAGTAATTCCGAATACATGAAACCCAAGGAAGATTTCAGATGTGACATGCAAGTCCGTTGTTCCGTAGATGCCGTTTCAGTTTCTGGCTTGTACGTTAGTCGTAGACTCACACGCAGTCTTGGTGATTCACAGGCTAAGTCTACGTTGTCGCTAGCTCAATTTAGGGAACGTGAAGTCATGACGGAAGTCAGGTTTGGGCGTAAGTTCATTCAGGCTCGAGTAAAAGTTGGGAAGGCTAGATAGCTGCTTGATCTCGCCAAAGATGGGGATTCTCTTGCTGACGTTGGCCTCGAGCGCTAGCATTCAGTTGATCAGGATGCTCGAATGAAACATTATTTGGAAAAACACAGCGTAAAACTAGCCCCAAAATTGAAACCAGAACAGCCCGACAAGCGTCCCACCCCAATCCATCCTTCATATACTTTTCTGCCTTCAGCTGTTAGTCTTAACCTTCCTAAAATTTAATTGTGCTCACTTGATGATAATTTGAGTGTTATGTTGAGATAAAGGTAACAAGCGACGGCCAACGGATGTTGCACATGTTACACTTCTGCCAGGGAAGCCATTGAGGCAGGCGTGTTTCTTCCATCAACCTTTTCCTGTTACCAAGCGCGCGAAGTACTCAGTGATTTGTACGGGCACCCGTACCATGTTGTTCCTTCCCTTATTGACGGTTTTTACCTGCAATACAATACAACAGATGCTATTTCCAAGTTATCAGTGAAGATGCTGTGCAGTGAGATAGCCTTGACGCAGATGAATTTCCTGTCTGATCTGAACCTCGTAACCAAATTAAAGAGAACTGTTAGATCACCACCAGTTACCACCCGAATGCTAGTCGTAGACCGTGAGTTCCTCAGCTGTTGCGCTTGAGAAAAATATGTTTACCGAAAAAAATCGTTTTATTAGGTTGGTACCTGGTGCAGAAATTGGAATAGTCGAAATCTGCGGCATAGACTCATATCTATATTTTTTAACTCACCGTTAATTGAGTGCGACTTTATCGTCAATTTTTTCGCAATTCCTTATAGCTGCAGTTGTTATGGTCGATTTCGTGTTGCAATGTTAAAACAAGGAGGCCGGGATTATTTTAATTTAGTTTTTAATGTGTTTCATCCGATGATTATTTTGCTTCCATTTGTTTATTTTTTAACTGTAGGAAATGGATTATATTGCGACTTTCAAAGCGGTGGTCGGGACTCGTAAATTTCACACTTTCTCCCAAATCCAGTAGTGCCCTCAGAGGTATATGGATGAGGTGGGCTTTGTTTACATTCGTGGGACGAGCCGTAGGTCGAAAACTGATTTGAAGTGCGATAAGGTAAGGTGACATGTTTTCCTGAAAACCGTGCAGATTTATTGTCGTTATACCAGGTATAGAAGACGTAGGAGTGTACACAGGGGTGTGTGATGTGTCCAGTGGGTTAAATGTTGTTAGATATAACAATTCAGATCTCGCGACACATGTTGCAAGTCACGGTTCCTTGTGGTCAGGCGAGATATGTGTCTGGTTGCGAAAGTGTTCGCCTGCTATAAGAGTCCCATCCTAAGAATCGTAAACTCACCGTCGGTGAATTGAACGAGTGCAGGAGTCTGTTCCAGCGCAATACACCAACTGCCGACATTAAGCAGTATGTAGCGGATGTTCACGGGAAGTTTATCACAACCGTTGACGTTGGAAATATCTGCCGCAAGTTAAAGCCTGCAACGTCAAGTGATTTTGTTATGGGAGATTGGTCACGGAACATTAGAGAACCTTGATGAAGTGCTATCGACAATTAGTGCGAAGCGTGTGGTGCGCACCATGAGGGATGAAGGCATCAGACACACACACACACCTGCTTTGCCTATCGAATGCAAATTGAACTATTCCGACGTTTCCCGCATGCTGTAAATGTGGATGTCACCCACGGGACAAACTGGCACAAGTGTGTCATTGTAGATTTCCTCATACCCTCGAAACTGGAATTTATATCAGTTCCTCGTAACCTATAGTATGAGACACGGCCAGCCTGTGATGTAAGGGTACGTTCGTAGTGAGAAGAATGTTTCACTACGTAGATTGTTCGGGATTTTTCGGGAAATGATGGGCGAGCCGATTGCGGTGAAAACAATTGTTATGGATAAGATTGCTGCGCAAATGAGGGCAGCCCTTGTGGTTTTCGGCCGCGACATCCTGTTGTGTTGCTTTTATGTACGTGATGCCGTAGGTAAGCATGTGAGTGGGCAAAATTTGTCCGTCATTTTTATTTAAAGGTAAACTATTTTCGCAGTCGCTTTCTCTTCCACTGAATGACTACGACAGACAATGAGGAAGAGTAAGTTGCACCCTTACACCTTTTACTGTAGGTTCAAACGCGATTTGTATATCATCGACCGAACAGATAGGAAGTTTCTGAATTATTTGTTGTATAATTGGTTGTACATCAATCCAACGTGGGCCATCCATGCGCAAAGCGATATTGTCCACTTTGGAAATCGAACGAATAATAGGCTGGAGAGCGCAAGCGGAAGGTTGAAGAAGAGAACGCAACCAAGAGACTTCCTGGCCGTTTCCATTCAGAAAATATAGATCCAAGGCGAGTGGCTGCAGCAGCATGAAATGCAAGCGACCTATGAGTGCGACCGTCGTGGGGTTGTGGAGGTTGACTGGTACATGAAGAACATTCTTCACAGAATAACCACGTTCGCAGGCCACCTTGTCTAAAAACGTCTAAATGGACGGACTCCACGACTTCCCTTCGAAAGAGTATCTGAGTGCATGGCAAGCGGTACTCTAGTGATCACGTTGAACCTTGTGGCTTCGTGTGCAACAAGGTGCATTCATCTCCTGTCGGCGTTTTGAAAACATTTCTACCCCCTACGTTAAGGCCGTTTGTCGTTTCAACTTCCCCTTACAAAAGTTACGTCCCCATTACTGAGCGGTGGCTCGCAGAGTACGACTTGCCATTCCGACGTTTTGTGGACCCGCAGCTTCGGCCGCTTGCTGCAAACGACTTCAACCGCCAATAAATAGCCCTGCATCATGTAACTGAAAAACTGCATGACTGCAACAACCGTACGGCGGTAACTCGCTTTAACAACATCATTGCCTTTGCCAGTAAAATAGTGGAACGTGCTAAAACTGCCTTACCTTTCTGCATACTCCCCATGGGCTCACCTACAAGCAGTATCCATCCGAGGTGAGAGAAGTAGCCTAAGACAGGATTGTCATGTGGGCACTTCGGTGATCCGGTACAGACGGACAGCTACTGCTGTGATGCCGATCAGCTGAATATTCATTCTAAATGTATCCAAATGGCAGATATAAACGAGTGTCCATTTTGTGGTAAGCAGCTTCAACTTCAGTCGCCTGGTAGGTGCCTGTTCCGAATCGATATTTTTTCAGCTCTCTGAAATACAGCCGTTGTTCTCACTTCCACAGTGATGCTGGGAAGCAAGTTTTGCACACCAGCCACAACGGATGTCGACTTAGAGGGATCCGCTGACAGTGTGCCGCTCGCACACGGGCCAAAGAAAGCGCGAGTCAACATCACTCGGAAGGATTATCCTTTTGATATTATTGAAGAAAGTGAGTTCCTTCACTTATGCGTACACAGTTTTCTTGCAGATATCAGATGCGATGAACAACATGTTGATGAAGACTTCATCTGATACACGGTTTCAATTTTCCGGGGGGAACATCCATAACACGTGAAAACCGAAAGCAACATTCTGTGCTGAAGAGGTGTGGAGTTATTGTGTACTTTTTCCGAAATCATCGAATATATAATTCACGATTCTCTCCCCCACGTTTTCGTCCCCAGTGACTTCACTCGTCCACCAATGTGTTTCAACATAGAGTGCAGTTTGGCAAAACTCGCAATGTTCGACGAATGGATGGAGCAGTTATAAGTGTCTTAGCATGCAGTGCGGGTTGGCTTCACTGTTAAGCCAGGAAAGATGCACGGAACTGTTGCAGGCTAACAAGCAGGAAGTGCTCCTTGACGTTTTTATTTAACTGGTCACATCTTTTCCATTTCAGCGTACGTCACGGTTCCACGCAAAATTTATAGCTGTGGTAGCAACGAATAGCAAGGCATGGCCGACATAACCAAGAAAATACCGCTAACTTGTCCAGTTTTTGGGCGGTGTCTTGCGTTGAAATAAGTTAACAGGCGTACCGTACGTTTGCAGTTTTACAAAAAAGCTCAGTGCTTATGTTTTAACAATGGTTCAATTGCCAAAAATATAATCACGTTTTCATGCCCGATTACGTCCGAATGTAAGTAGAAGCATATGGTTCCACGTCTATGGCATCGATTTCCATTATATTCCACCACCAATTCTCTGAAATTACGTAGAACGCAACTTTTTGTCATTTCCACATTTAACCTTGTGCCATTGAACTACCGCAACTTCCTTGCTTACATCTTCGGAAGTTCGAAACAAAAACTTTCCAGGCAGTGGAATTCTAAGATTTCGGGAACTGAAACACGCCACAATATGTCAACATCAATGGCTAGGAAAGTTTTTTTACCTAAATGATAACTCGGATATTTGCAGTCTACTGACTACACGCAGCCAACTAACACGGAGTACAGGTGGGCAGGTGTCGTAGACCTTGCAGCAGTGCTTGGTCAGGTGCCTAACTTCCAACAACTTCGCGAGTTTACTTCACACAGTGCTCAAATTGCTCGTAGTAGGTTCGGGCATATGGCCTACGGCAGTGACCACAAAACCATTAATCTCGCTTCGACGTATGGCTCAAGAAAGTTGGACACACCGATGGATGCCAGCAGACGGGCAAGGACTCCGATTTACGCGGCAACTAAGCAAGGTTTGTCGCTCTCTCCACATAACTGTCTCCTATGTAAGCAGGTTCGTGAGCTCGAATTCTGCCCTGAATTCCGTTCGATGAATGTTGAACAGAGATGGGACAACGCTCGACGAAAGGACGAAGGTTTTATCTGCCTTGATCCCTCCCACGTAGCTATACACTGCAAGCGTAGGTTGAGATGCCCTATAGATGGATGCAATGGCTGGCATAATGACCTGCTATACTTGAAGCCCAGTGACCCTGGGGTGGTCACCTCAGTACACCAAGGCTTGTGTAGTGCCGCTAGTTGTTCAGGCAAGCAGGCATGCCAAAGAGCAATCCCAGTGTAAGTGGAACTTCCCTCCGGAACCTTTACTACCTGCGCTGTTGTGGGCAACGGGAGAGATACTACCCCAGCGAAGAGAGACTTCTTAGGTCGCCTAGGTATCTCGAGTACCGCTTCCACTCTATCCATTTTGACGCTCAACGGGACTAAGGCAATATATTGCACAAGTACCAAGCCGAGCCTGAGGTTCTTAGATGGAAGTGAGACGGCTGCCGTCGATAACGCTTACTCCGTTGTTGACTTCACCATGTGACCTATCACTTCCATCAAAAGAGAAGCCAGTAAGCGGGCACACCTGATGGGCGTTACATTCGGTGAGATTGAGGGCGGTAAGGCTACTATTCTCCTCGTTTGTGACGTGCCCGACGCGCACTGTATCCACGATCAATGGCTAGAGGATGTAGACGGCCGTACGCGGTGGAAGCTACCTGGTTGGATGTTGTGTGGACCTTTGTCTAATGAATGCCAGGCGAAGGCGTCCGTCAGCTGGCTTTCACAGGAAGTTCTAAAGTTGGCGGACAAGATTCGTGTCTTATATGATACTGAGCTCACCGATGTGTCCACGAATGGTCTTACAGTGTTTATGGAGGATTCAGTGGCTTTATCACTAGTACAGCTGTTCACGCTGGATGCAAACTGGCATTGTGAAGTGCCCCTTCCTTGGAAGTGTGAGCACTTCATCTTTTCTGACAACTACAAAGTGGTCCAGAAACGTTTGTTATACTTGAAGGGGAGGTTTAACCACGATAAAGATACTTTATCAAAATTCGTGAACGTGACGCAGCATCACATTGAATGTGGGTACGCTAAAAGGGTCCGTCAAGATCAACTTTATTCAGGGCACACGCACTGATGGTACCTGCCATACTGCCATACTGAATTCTAAAAAACCAAGGAAGCTCATAGTGGACTTTTACTTCGCGGCTAAATGCCCGGGATTATCCCTGAATAACAGGCTGTATCAGGGCCCTGAATTGACTACTTGCCTGGCAGGCGTATTGCTACGATTTCGTATGAAGAAGGTGGCAGTTTCGGCGGATATCGAAGAGATGTTTCTGTGAAAGTGCATACCAGTTTGTGACCCAGGTATATTCCATTCTCTCTGGTGGCCCGAACATGACCTTGCAAGAGATCCAGTAGAGTACCAAATGGCTTCCCATCCCTTCGGCACTACTTCCTCGCCATTCTGTGCGAGTTATGCATTATGACGTACCTCTGAGGACTGCGGATCGATGTGTGAAAATTCCGCCCGCGAATCCGGTTCGACGAATTTTTGTGTTGATGACTGTCTAGTTTCGGTTTCCAATGCGGAGATAGCAGAATGTTTTGTGAGAGGGGTTCGTGACATGTTGGTATAGGGAAGCTTCCGACCGAAAAAAACTGGGTTTCGACTGATTGTGAGGTGCTAGTACCAATACCGATTCCAGAGTTCTCACCCTCCCTAGTAGATATTGCGGCCAAATCCCGATCATCACAACGAACTCTTGGTATCCAAAAGAACGCTGAAATGGATGAATTCCACTTGAGCCTGAAGCTTCTTGACATAGCGGAGACTAGGATAGGGATACTATCCTGTGTCTCTTCGCCATACGACCATTTAGGATTTGTCTCACCATGTCTGCCGTCAAGCAAACGTTTGCTCCAAAAGTTGTACAAGAGTGGTTTCAAATGGGCGAAACATCGTGTCTAGAAGATCGTAAGGAATGTCAAGTCTGATTGACAAGCTTGAAGGCTGTCAGCGACTTCCGAGTTCCACGCTGCATGCCGTTCTCGCAGGCTACTATGATAAAGCTATACGAGCTGCATATTTTTTGTGGTACCTTGGAAAGGGGGTTATGAAGCAGTAGCGTCTGAACGCCTTACTTCAAATGAAATTGCGAGAAACAGTACATTGTTCTTTAGGAAGGCTAGAGTTGCACCAACCAAAGCGGTGACTATTTCAAGAACCGAATTAGTCGCAGCCGTCTTGGCCGTGAGGTTACATGGAATCATCGTTGGCAACTTGGGTCATATTGTAGCGAAAAGGTGTCCATAAAAGCACAATCTTTATTGTCCAACTCGCTAGTTACAATGCCACACGAGCGCTCGCGATTTTGAATCACAATTCCAGTCCACAACACCCCCTGGTTTCCGCTCGCACGTCGTGTGCACTTCTACCCGGTTTAGGTGTGTGATTGGCGCCTTCTACCCGGGGGTTTTATGCCTGCTATTCCTCGGCCGTT
>JTDE01007317.1:0-20056 GCA_014338405.1 Paragonimus skrjabini miyazakii | reverse complement strand
TTCTCCGTATCATAAACTGGCACGCTGGCTAGTCACCATCTTAACTCCATTAAAACAGAAGTTTCAGGCATTCTCAATTAAAGATTCTTTCGAGCTGATTAGTGACTTGGAAAATGAATGCACATTGACGTTAAAAACGATCAGTAATTTGACTGTCTGGTGAGAAGCACAGTTCGTTCGTAAGTATTCTCCAGGGTCATAGATCCCGAGCACTAATCTAAACAGTGAAAAACTTGGGTGACAATAATATAAAACACTCTTTCAGAAGTCTCAGCTTTTGCATTAATTACTACAGTATACATAACCAAGAGAAAGAAGACATAAAGTAACACATCAGTCAGCCCGTGACAACTTCTTCTCAGTTCAAAAATTTACGAGCATGTGCAACACGGAGGTCGAAGGTAGATAAATTTCGCATGGTTCAACCAAGTGGCGTGTGACAAGCCGATGTTGGCCATCTCTCACCGAATGTTTTCCCTACACAAGGAGTACGTGTGTCTACAAAACGCCGAAAAACTGTCCCAGGTAAGAAGCAATTTTGTTCTTTTGACTGACTGCAACTCCAGATAGCTAATCGATCATCAGAATTACTTCATACAACGGTGCTGCTTAGTGTAATAGACGTATCATCTAAGACTTTTGTGCAACTGATCCAGTGTTCAGTTGCACTTGTTTCGCTTGAGTTGTTCATGAGTCATTTACGCGCATAAATTCATTAATGCAGTACAGAACGTGGCTTTGTAAACATTTCAGTGGAAAAGTCAAGCCCCCGGTTACATTCAGGTTTATCCAAGATACATCGTTCAATAAGACCCAATTAAATAAGTGGTCTGCTTCACTTACGTTCTCGAAAGTTATTAACCACCGTAGTAGTGGTAATATGTTGTATTAAAATAGCCAGATTCATATAATGATGAAAAAACTGTGGAACAAAGACGTAAACCTGGATTCCTTGAGTATCTACAAAATTTGAAGTGGCTTTCAAGATCTCGATCGACGCCTATACTCATAAACCTGGTTATGTTAACTCATTGTGGTATTCTTCATGTCGCACCATTACACAACGTAGACGTTGCTGCAATCATCTGTTATTTCATTGTGTGTGAAATTTCTATATGGGTATCACGCACATGTTTTTCACTTCAATGTCGTGAGGTTCTGATAATCACACTTGATTCGAGTGGTTTATTAAGACGATTTTGTTCCAGCTGACTTGTAGGCACCTCTTCAAATAGATCGGGAAGACTGATGGAAATATTCCGATTCTAAGCAGTGTTGCTGGAATTTACGTCGGGTTTCAAATAAGGTATCGAGAGATGAGTGGGATAGCTGGCCAAAACAATTGCAATACCAATCCCTCTTAGGCTTTTGAACTGAGTACTTTAAGTGAACGGTGACTACATACCATTGTTACGTGGTTGCGTTTATCAACACTAGGATGTAGTGTCTGTCATAATCATACTGTAGCGAAAAGACGTTCAGTAAAGCACAATCTTTATTGTTCAACTCGCTGGTTGTCCTGCCACGCGTGCGTTCACGTTTATGAACCAGAATTCCTGCCCACAACACACCCCGGTTTTTCTGTTCACATGTCGAGTGCACTCCTGCCCGGTTTGTGTGTGTGGCCAACGCATTCTGTTGGAGGTTTTCCCATTTACCACATCTGATACGCTGGTTCGATCTGATTGAGTGATGGCTTGTCCGGTTGCCCGTTTTGTCCACGATCCGCTTGCTACAGGCTTTGGGATGTACCTCACAGCCGAGTTAGGGTATTCTACCGGGGGTTATAATATTCACACCTCCGTTCTGGTAGTCCAGCACAATATCGCTCAGTTCCATCATTCAATTTGTTTGCGTTAGAGTAATCTACTGCTTTTGTTTGTCAACTGAAAGCTGTACAGGAACTGGAAGATTCCAGGTTAGCCAAAACGTTTTAACACCAGTCTATCGACTGCCAGCATAGTATGTCCAGCGACCGGAAATTAACGAGATGGGACAATCATAGTTATGTTATTATTTACCGAATCATCTGAGTGCCGGTCTGTTTACTGTAGAAGCAATCCGGCTCATATTTGAAGCATGCAGAATTAGTGCTTAAGACATTTGTATCTAGCAAGCTCAGATGTAAAACTTCCAAGTATCCAAACAGGAAAAACTGCTCTTCTCACTACAGCCATCGCGTAGGCAAACTAGCTCAAGTTCATCAGAGCCATAGAAAATCCTATTCCCCTTCATCTTCCTGAACTGTTAACTTCTTGTATCGTACGAAGTTGACTCAAACTGGCAGTCTTATTTATTCTGTGAATGTCAGCAACATTGCTGAAAGGCGGGACATTTTGTGCAGCACTTTTTGCCAGTCTCTCATTTGGAATGCCTCACCATACGAAATAGCAAAGGACATGAACATGAGACGTCTGAACAATTTCAACGGAAAGTAGTTACAGCTCATTGTAAGCGGTCACTCCGTTTGTGTTCAAAAGTATTCTCTTAACATACTAGAAAATTTATTGTTATTTTACAATTATAAGATATTTTTTCTTGTAGTACAAAATATCTCACCGAAAAGCATAAAAGCTGCTCACGGGAGACAATCTATCGCCAGAAGTAAGTACATTGAAAGATAGCCTGCAAACCAGCAGGCATCCTTTCCAATTTATGATTAAACACTAGACTGTTTATTCACTATAAGATACAAACAACAACTGTGTCAAAGGGTTCGGCATATTCAGAATTCTCGCTTCTGGTTGACTACTAGTCAACAATGGCAGGTAAACGTCTAACCCATAATGTTGTCGACTTATTTATTGCATAACGAACAAGAAACTTATTAGTCTCTTTAGTTAAAGAAAAGCAGTACATTTCTGTAACATTCCATTGCCCATACACATTTTTACGAAATTACAGTATGGACTACACTTGAAAGATAAATTGAAAAACAACTGCTGCTTTCAAGAATAAAGGTCTCCTAATGTCCAAAAACAGTAAAATGAATATCATGAACCACCATAGATAGATCTGCATAACAACGAAGCATACCATCCTATAGGATACAACGTTACGGTTTGCGAAGCGTACTCAGTGATGGTTCAGAGATACCCTAAATGCATCATTTGATATAGAGAGACTTTGGATGAAAGTTGTCACTAAGGTGATTGAGTGCTCAAAACAAGTCCTGCTGATATTTGCGCTGTCCTAATATTTATTATCTCTAAGTTTTCAGTTTCCTTAAAGTAAGACTTTCGTTCCGTGAAAAATTATACCGCTATTCAAACCTAGCTACAGCCTTTTTGATAACTGAATTCGTGAAATATCACCGAGTAGAACTCACACGAGTTGCGTTTCACACTGTGCAAGAAATCAAATTGTTTTGGAGTATATGATGGTATGTTTACGGGTGAATGATAGATAGTATGTGATTGTTCAATTTGTAGAATGGCGAACTACTCACCGTAAACTTTTTCTCCAGCACCGAACATTTCTAGGACGTTCAACGTGACTTGATAAAATGTTTTTTACAAAGGACATTAGGATATTGTAAAATGTCCGTATGATATACACACCAAAATGAGCTTCTCTGCGACATTGATCTAAAAAGTACACTTCAGTGAGGTGTGCTTCCACCCACTGCTAGTCGGTTAACTGATCTGTCCATAGTTTACTCGAGTCACCAGCCTGTAACTGTCTGACATACGCGTTGACACTATCCATACCTAGTTCAGCTCGTTATCTAATCCAGCCCAAAGTTTACAAGTCTGGTTCCATCGACCCACTATCTAAGTTCAAAATGGTAGACGATGCCTCAGCACAGACAGTGTTTGAACTCTCAGTAAAACGTGGCTGTGTTACATTAACTGAGTCCAAGAACAAACTAACCCAGATCAATAATACGCCTCTCGGTTAGCGAGCACAACCATCGTTAACTCGTGTTACAGTAAACTTTCGTTCCTCCGACGCCACCCAGTGGTAGTTTACACATTCTCTACCCCACTACGCCAGTTTAGCTTCCTTTGTTTGTATCACAGTTTCTGTGTGACCAAGGTATATTAGATTAAATGGAATTGGGGTGTGATTACTTGCGTTCGTTGTTAAAGCCTAGCGATTTGCAAGCGCTAGTAGTGTCGTGCTCCGATAGAACCCGACTAGGCTAACAAATGTTACTTGGATCAGTGAGATGGATGTCTGTTAACAGCAACAATTGTTAACTCCCACTATAATTGGAAAAACATGATCTGGGTTAACCAAGATTAGGCAGACAAATAGTTGGCCACAATAACGGATGAAACCAACTCGAAATTGAATTGCAATGGATTGGAAGGTGGCCAGCGAAAAACGATGACTTCTTAAACGTTTATGTAAGCCACAAATTGTACAGTTATTAGTTACAAAGTTGCTTGCTAAAAGTACTGGTCGAAATTTTTAAACATCTGGCCATTAGCTAGAACATAGTGAAAGCAACTATATCATAGGATTGCTAAACGTTAACCCCGCAGCAGACAGCTACATATGATTATGTAACCACGAAAGAAACCAGGGTTTGTAGAAATGCTGTTCAATTCGACAGTATTCTTCAAACAGAAAACCTCGCAGTTTCCGTTGGTTCATGTGGTTGATAGTGGAATTGGTACAGATTGACTCCATTCGTGGATTATCACAAGTGTGTTTAGAAAATTTCTCTAGTTTCGGGATGAATCGAGTATCGTGTTGTAGGTGGAATTGACCGCATTTAAAAAAATCAGTTTGAATTAATATGATCGAGGAAAACGTGCGTCCTACAAGCTTTGATCAAATCAGGCTATCTGACTGAAAGAAAACTTGGAACAAGACGAATGAAGGTTGCTATAAAGCAGGTGACCATTCCCGGTTTTGGCAGCATGATTGATAATAGTTGTGGTGATTGAGAACTATTGACGGTTGAGATGTTCCCAATGTGACAACGCTGAAAATATACCAGTTCATTACTACCTCTCACAGAACACTTGGATAACCAGCAATGTTTTTCAGGAATACTCAACATCCTCTGATGGCCACAAAACCGAAATGTGCTACCTTCATAGAATCCACCTCATGACACTGCAGTGCCTTCGAACGCATGTTTTGGGAACATTTGTCACATAGCGACATTAATTCATCTTGTGAGTTAGGTAGTGAGTTGACAATTCAAACTAGAAGTTACGGTTTTGGTTTGTTGCAAAGACAACAAACAAAGCTAGGGGTGCAGAAATAATGCTAAACATTCATCCGCTCATTGATTATTTCCAGGATAATATTTGCAATGAATGACTGGCCAATGAAATTACAATTCCTATGTAGCCGAATTGAGGAGCTATTTCATACAAGTTACCATGATTGCTGATGAAGCAGCTGACGAGGAAATGATGCAAGTTCGTTTGACAACAATTTGTGGAAAAGTAGATTGCGTTTTCTACCATTGTTACTCTCTGGTTTATGAAAATTTGTTGAATGAATGAATAATCAGCCAGCTAAAATATCAGCGTTTGAGATACTTGGGAGGAATTGAGAAATACTTCTGTGAATTTAAGGGTGATTAACTCCCATTACTAGTGATACACACTGTCTTCGACTTGTAGAAGCCGTATGCAGTAAGGGATCTCAATTTGCCAGAATGATCCACTGATTTTGTCACTATACCCAGACTAGTCATAAAAAGTCAAGGTTGCAAACAGCTGTTTTCGGTCATTCTCATCAGGCATATATAATTACAAGAGATCCATTGGATTTACATATAAAACAGAAATATGGTTATAACCAATGTTGTTGTCAAACCGGTTACGTTGAGAAAACCACTCGGCAATTATCAGACAATATCCATGAGCTCCTTCCCAAATGGCTACGGAAAGGTATAAGGAAACCAATCTTAAGTACTGTCGGATCGCATATGACCGACACAGATCATCTAGTCACCCGGCAGAGTGTTCGAAATCAGTTACAAAGTACCCCACATCCTTACCCGGGTTTTCCGGGCGAGACTGTTATCGACGGCAGAGGCGATTGCGATCAGACTCTACAACCCCCAACTGTGTGTCCATACAGGCACCACACCTCTCGGGGCGAACCATGTGTGAACCGTCTGAAACCCAATGGCCCAGTAACCCGATGAACACGTTATCACACATCGGTCACATGATTCATGTAAACACACATCCACACACACAAAAACAAACTCACCACCACCCGAGTAGACGGCCAACCACAGTTACGATGACTACTAACGTTGCGTATAACCATATTCCTGTTTCATATATAAGTCCAATGTATCCAACGATTGTCTGTTGGCTCTTAAAAAGCGTTGCAAGGCACATTGTTGGAAATAGTTACGACGAACAAAGAGTCGAACATATTTTATTTATGGAAATAAGCGGTCGTGTTTCTTCACTACTGCTGGGTTAGTTTAAGCAGAGTAAAGGTCCACCATCTGCGTGAATACACAATCAACACTGATAAGACAATCACCGATTAAATTCAAAACTTTACTGCCGAGAAAATGTGGAATAACAAAATTATGAAATAAATCCAAACGTGCATACAATTCAATTTCACGAATAAGACACAATTTTCAATAGATTCGAATTCTATTTGTCTGAAAATCTTCAGCAAACACAAGTATATTTCTTAAATCATAACGCACAACCAAAATGATTTTAGATAATTCATCTTCATTTCACTTTACTGCCCCTAGCTACTTCTCCAATTTTCGTTTTTTTGGCTGGTTGGTAGAAGTCTACTCTATTGCTAATCAACTCGTACTGACCGAATGAGCAATTCAACAATGTCTACCAACCAGTGCGAAGTATCCTATGCAACGCAAAATAATGTAAGCACTTTCACACGCGATGAGACTAGCGTCCTGAGTCTATCGTTGCAAACTTGTAAGTGGTTTTCACCGAATGTGCACGTATTTGTCAATCAAACAGAGTAGTGGACTCACGTTTGCCAAAACTCAGTGAAATCTTTTCGGAGGGCAATCCGACGCCATAATCATTTGTAGAAGTCACCCACATTGTGCAATCTACACAGGGTCCAACTCCCGAGATCACATGCTGATTTGTGCTTGAAACGTTATACACTGTTATATGGCCGGTGTCGTTGAGCAGGTGCACCTGATAAAGCTTGACATGGCATTGTATATGATTTTCAATTGTAAACCTCAGATTGTTTGTATGACGAGAGGACCATTTGATTTTCGGAGTTAAAGGCACTTAAGCAACAGCAAAAACAAAAATAGCACTGAGTTATAAATGCAAAACAAAATATTCCAGTAGTATAATTAACTAAACATCTTGAACTGCAAACTAGATGGCGATGGGATCACTTAATCGCTTGTTGTTCTGTTATTAAGATGATCACAGAATGTTTGCGTTAAGCCATCATTAAATAGAAATGCTCAACAGTATATACCAGAAACACCAAATTTTCTTGATATCCTGTTAACAGTTTGCGAGATGAATTTCGCACAAGAGCTGCACATATGCAGTCGTTCACTGCAACTTCAAATACGTATACACAAATACAAGTCCGATGGGAATGGCTTTCAACAGACAACTGCAAATCGATTTGTGGAAGTTATTTCAATTCAACTATAAACTTGCTCACATCGAATGGTTTTGACTGTGCTAGATTGTTAAAATAACAGTAACACTCTACTAGAACATTCCCACAGATGTCGAAACTGTTATTGATGGTAGTCCACAACCAGCTAATAAACAGCTGGGAAATGGTCCGGTTCACTCTTTTTCCAGCCCCTCTGAAGATCCCAGTGCTTCCTGCTTCAACTAACATTTTCCAGCTGTCACATTCCCATAGACTTTCCAGTCGGCCCATTTCGAAACAAGCACTAGACTCGAGTTTACCTCATCAGTAATGAAATACCGCTCAACAAGTCAATGTTTTCTGTGATTTCAGCTTGCAGAGAAGTCCTAGTCGAGGGATCATCGATTGGGGTTAACATACAGTAACTCTGTCTACTCTGGAGGCGATCGGGCAACCTGATCATTACTCACAAGCGAAAGTGGTTGAGTGTTCACATATGATAATTCGGTCGTGCCTAACGTGAGGTCAATGGCGCAGTGGTAAACACGGTTGCCTCATGAACGGCATGTCCGTGGTTCAAGTCCCAGCAGTGGCGATGATATGCACTACTGACGAGCTCTAATGAGAGCGAAACTCGAGTCTAGTGTTTGTTTTCGAAAAGGGCCGACTTGGAAGTCTATGGGAATGCGACAGCTACGATCATTTGTGGATGATGTTCAATCTAGATGAAAACCCAAATCAGCTACTACTCATCAGTACCTTTGTCGAGTTCAATATCCTGTTTCCACTTGACGGTTTGAGTGAAGCAGTAATATTGGATTCGATTCCATTGTAAACAGCTTTGTTGGTTTGTTTACCTGTTATGTTACTACCCACGATTTTATGATGTAGCTAACACATAATAATATCCACAGTTGCAAAATAACCGCCTTCCACAATACAATTTTAGGACGCGATGGAATAAGCTAAAATCCTTTTTTCGGAATTAAACGTATGGCAGTGGAGGTCATTTTTAAAACGATCATGCCTCATTTTTCAACTGTAATAAATAGAATGGATAACTCACTTTCAAATTGGATATCTGTAAATGCATTTGACTCATGTTTGGCAAAAACAGATTCAATCCGGAAAGTGTATTTCTCACACATTGTCAGATCGTTAACTGTAGCCGTGAAATCCGTGAACGATTTGCTAAAAATAATGTTAGATTCATCGTTTTTCTTCCACAGTGTGAGATTCGTGTGCACTGATGGACAAAATTCAAACTTGCTCCAGTTTATCCGAACGGATTTTCCAAACACGGTGATATTCGTTAGGGAAGGTCGAAGATTTTCTACAGTGAAAATAAATTGATTTCCGTTAGAAAACTGTAATATTGTCGATAGAAATAAAGTCTCATAAGCTGATGGATTTTCTTAATAATGGTTCGTCATAAGTTCATTTGTAAACGGGATATGAGAGAACAATCTATACCAGTTTGCTTGTTCATCTGTGGTTGTTTGAATTAGAGCCAGTACTTCTTGAGTTATGCTTGACCAACGACCCAACCTAGCGTTCTGGACACAAACTTCTGTCCCATGTTATTTACAAACCTCTGTCTAAAAATGCAAGCTGCAGATGCAGACCTGTGAAATAAATAAACAACCGTCGTGCTGTGTGTGGTTGTTCCTATTATGTAGAGATGCGGCTGTATTGCGACAATAGCTGCAATTATTACGACTCGACAGAGTTCCATTTTATCAGTGCATACTAGACCTTCTATATGAACCGTTTATCTCGCCTACGGTCAATCGATTTCTCCTTTAAACCGTGTCGAGTTTACCCAGACATACAGTCACAACTCGAACGTGTGTTGTCCTGTTATAGCGAGAAGAATCCAGGATTCAGGAAAATGTGGAGCGACAGTGACCACAGACCTTTGGTCTTATAAGCAGTTCTAAACCAATGCACAGATAAGCTTGCTCGAAGAAACCAGTTGAGCCTATTTGTTTGCATACACTTCACTTCCGCCTGGCTTCGAGTAACATGGCAAGCTAATTGACGACTTGTGGTTCTGCAGTATGGAACACTGTTAATTCTCGATCGGCGGTATGAGTTGATTTTCCGCCGTTTTTCAATAAACTCATCGCTTACCCATTACTGGTTTAATCAGCGGACTTTGTAGACAGCTGTATATGCCATGTCTATTTATTCACTACTTCAAGTTACATGAGTCGTGCATGGGTTAAACACAAAACTCAAACTGCCCATACAGGTCAGGATCATCGACTGTTGAATATTTTTATGCCTCCGACGATAGTTCGTGTCTTTCCTGGGTGAAGAACACTTGCAACAACCTCAAGGCGGTTTATGCAACATCGCTGACGTTTCTGAGATTTGTGTGTCAAGTTTTATTTTGTAAAGCCTATTGCATTTGAAAGCCGCCCAGAGCTTCCAACAATGTCGGCCGATTCTCTTTAGAACATCAGCAGTCTTTATTTTGTGCTAATCTCTAATTAATCATGTCATATTAAGAGGCCAATGTAAGCCAGCATGTCATCAGTCCACGATTCCGATGCGTCGCAAATTGTGCATGAAATCTGCTGCAAGAACACTTGCGACACTCTACATCTGGGTCAGTTTCTCTATCCTAACATGTTTTTTACTTTAGCACTTATAGTCGTCACGTATTTTCTGCCGGTTCTAATGCAGTACAAGTGCAGATTTTTCGCAATTAAATATTTCCTAAATTCTCACACCTAACAAATTACTTGTCGGAATTACCCATCTGGTTACACAAAAATATTCCGTCATACGTTTAAAATATACCTTCCAGTCCAAAACGCTTCCCAGGTAGGTTTGAAAGTGCCATTTCGATGGACATATTGATATTTTAGGAAACACAGTTGTGAAAAATTGCAGCCCTGGCTGGATTCGGACCAGCGACAGAAACAGCATGTCCAAACCCGACAAACGCTCCGTCGGCTGAACTACGAAGCCACTCCGGGAGCCCTGAATTTTCACATGTGGACTCTGTTACTCACTCGTTCCACTCATCAGTAATGCAAACTCATTGCTCAATAGTGGCACTGCTGGATGCCAGTGTGATCGGTTTGAGAGATCGTGCGGGAATAGTCGATCCTCCTGATCGGTTGGTGGATGTTTTATGAGACAACTAAACGAGTAGATAGCAGAGTCCAAATATGAAATTTTCCAGCTCCTGGCGCGGCTTCATAGCTTAGCCTAGTAAGCGCTTGCCGAGTTTCAGCAGGCTGTTTCTATCACCGCTTGGAATCTACCGTAGCTTAGATTTTTCACAATTGGATTTCTTCTAAGTTAACAAATCTGTCAAATTAGTTCGGATTGTGTCGTTCAGAAGCACGCCTTGATAGGCATTAGTGAAAGAGGTCATTTTCGCATACTTGTGAAGTAGTTACTAAAAACAAGGAAAATTCTCTGGTGTGTTGAAGTGGTTTGTTGCAGTTTGTTTTTCATCCAGGTTCCGCAGTTCGTTCCCAAACGCTACTGGAAATGCACCCGGATAATTAATAATTTTCTGATTGAAGACTTAGTCTTTTCCCCTTAACAAGTAGCATCGCATCCCGTTGACGACACCAAGAAAGCTTACTTTAAACCCACTTAAAAAACTATTGAGTGTGAAGCTGATTAAAAGATGACCCTCCCCAGATTTTTGGTCAATGAAAACACCTCATAAAAATGTCTTTGCCAATTGTTAACCCAAGCTCTTTTAGGCACTGATCTTACTTACATCGGAACATCCATGCCGGAATTCGCATTCACTTGAGAATAGGGTGACGATCGGTACTGAAACTCAAACGCTTTCATCTGAATGTCATAACTTTGGAGATTCTGGCTGTCACGGCCAAATTTATACTCACCGCATCTCTCAGCCCGTTTGATATCCTAGTACGTAATACCCTATTATGATCAACCTGTGATCTTTCTGATCTGCGTAGGTTTAATGCTTTCATTAAAATGTGCATAACTCATTCGTACGATTTTACCCAGAACAACCTCGACAGTATTGTCCACTTAAAATATTCGCAATAAATTAATTACATAATTATTTCTGTGTTCTATTAAGCCGTTACCTCAGGCATTAGATTAAACAACCTTATCATAATAATTTCTTTCTTGAATGGTCCATTTTAAAAATGCAATAACTTTCGTTTTTTTTCTCAAGAAAATCGAATGGGCGCGTCTATCATCTCATTCTCTGATTGTTTGCTTCATACTCCTGGGATATTCGGACAGCAAAAGCGTCACATTGGATTGTAGACGCATTTGTGAAGATGGGTCAGGACACAATGGAATGCTGAGTCACTTTATTTGGGCTGGGAGAATGGACACGGAAGTCTATCTTTCATTCGAGTTTGCAACCGAGTTAAGGTGCGGGTATCGGCCTGAGAATCTGGGAGCCGATTATTCATTCTCATGTAACGTTCAACCCAGTGATCTAAGGCTACAATCATAAACTATGTAAGGGGCAACGTTTTTGGTGTCAACGAAATTCAAGGTCCGACTGACAAAAACACAGACAGCCAATTGTCGCACATTGTCTGAAAAGTTGATTGGTTTTCCCGTGGCCGGTATTCATTATGTACTATATATATATATATATATAGGAGTCTATATATATCTATGTATATCTATCTATCTATGTATATCTATGTATATCTATATATATATATATGATGAGAGTAGGCCGTACGTGCGCGTACGCTTGTCAACCCAGTTTCTTTGTAATGACGGGTAACATGATTGTTTTATAAACCTGACCAAGGTAATTCGGTTACAAACTGTTAGCATTTATATATAACTGAAGCTTGTTGAAGATAATTTCGTCCGTGGCCGGTACGTTCAAGAGAACCACATAATAAGGGATTGCAATCGTAGGCGTATTTTTTCATATTTGCCTCGTGACTTGCCGCTGTATTTGACTGCGGATGTGTTCTCTTTTCGTTACATTATAGTAACTTGGCTTTTCTTGCTGAATACCATTGTGACGTGATCTCCTTACTGTCAACGGATTGATTACCAGCAGGCCTCTTTCAACCTTTTTCTGAAATAAAACAGGAAACTGTACAATATTTCCCTGTGGTAGCTTACTCATGGTGGACACTTCTAATCAACAGAAAACTTCTGAGTTCCGGAATTATTCCTCAATGAAAGTTATCTTCACTCTCTCCCTACACTGGCTGTTTGGTAAAGCGTTGAACTAAAGATATCCCAGCCGAGCCACTAATCATTTAGAGACCACAGACTTGACTGTGTGAGCGCTCAAAAATCCCATCTTGCTGCATGTGCTGGTGTCTCCAGTGCTTCCGGTGCTTTGCGTGATTCCGTGTCGTCTGCAAGGACTAAGGATATGTCTTCTGAACTGCCTTCTTACAGCAGCGCTACAGTTTTAATGAGGGTGGATTGGAGTAGCTTCCTGATTAGAGACCGTTCGGCTAATCAAGCTGGACCGAGGGGAACGGTAGTCGATCACAGCCAGTTTATCAGCTGCTCCGTCAAATTTGCTCGAACGAAGTTGCGACCAAACGATTTGTTTTAATGCGCGTCGGATTTAAATGACCGATTTGCTAGGGCAAAGATGATCAGTAATGACGAACAAGCTGGTCAAACACAAAACGCGTATCGACAATTCTCAATCATTAAAGCAAACGCTATCGCTTCTCAATAAAAGACTATTATTATCCCGGTAGATTGAGATTGCTAATGCTCCTCATACCCTCATTCTTCTGTTGTTTTCGACACAGCAGCAAGTGCGCGACAACACCCAACTCTCAATTTAAATCGCATGTGTTGTCATTTTCTTCAACGCCGTGACAGCTTAATATCTACCTGTCTAAGAATGATTATTAGCAAAAGGAGTTAAATGCCACCGATAGACTGAAACCAAGCCGAACGGCATGAAGAAAATTGTGAGTTTATGTAGTCACTGTGACAATAACAGGATGGTGCATAATACGAGCAATATGAGCAAGTTTAGTTCAAGATGAGTGCTTCATTAACGTGAAACGTCCTACTATCATTTGGATATAAAACTAAACAACTAGGTTCCTTTGGAAGCAAAAGATTATTCAGGTATCTGGTAACCCGCATCGACATAAAACAGCAGGTTTGTCAATGTCGTCAGGGGTTAAATATTGTAAAATGTCATACACTACTGGCTGCACTTGATTTTCAATAGACAAAGTTCATTCGTGGCACCATAACATGTGAATATTTTGGATTTCTAACATCTCATTAGCACGCGTCAAGTTAGCTGGAATGCAGAGTAGTCCAAATGAGAAATCTGGTTACTCCCAGAGACCATTGGAAAAAGGCGGGCAACATATCCAGTCGCCGAATGCGGTAGACAGGAATTGTAACAATCTCAGACTACTAGCAAATAGTGAGTAGTTATTAGAAGAATCACATTTTGGTTTATTATGTAGATTGAGTGATGAGCAACCAAGACTCGAATGACCAAATTACAACTAAGATTCACCACTGGTAGAGGTCTTGGAGTGGATTCTTATCAGTTCCTGAGGATATCCCTATGAACAGGAAGCATTTTATTGGTCAATAAATCATGCAACCAAATCTTTGTCCTTTCGACCGTTCGAATGCGAGAATCCGTCTGAGGGAAACTTCTTTCAGAGTTAGTCTGACGAGTGGATGTACCAGGTTCAGCGCTGGAAGCATATATTCTCAGAAACGACTGGAATTTTACACCCATATAGTTGTAGGCAAGGTCTTTTATTTGGAACTAGTGAGTGTTCCTTCAGTTAGGTTCTGTTAGCACAACCCCAACCGTTTCCACTAACAACTGCATTAAGCTGACAATAAGTGCCGTTCTGAAAATAAAATTTTATGAAGAGAAATTCCGTATTATATGTGCGTCTTTTAAAATAAATCTTTTGAGCCGTAACACTAACAGATAGTTGTAAACGATGTTGTGTTTCACAGTTACGAGAGTGTTCAAGTTCACGATTCCCCAGAATGTTTGTGAACATTGGGAAACGTTATACACCTTCTCAACATAGTTTGTCAGCGTCCCACATAACTTCGTCATTTCTGTATTCAATTTCGTAATGATATCACCGTATCCACACGTGATCTTGTTCCATGATCAACTGAGTAGACTCAGAGATCAGAAAAATTCATCTTGTATTAGTTCATTTAGGAGGACAGTTTATTCCGAAGTCTTTTTTTTGGGACGTGTAATGAAACTAATACAGTGAGGATGCAGTGGCATTCGATTTACCCGGGTATGATTACTACCAACAAATGAACACATTTTTAAATTTAAAAGTTATAGGTTTAGAAATTGTCAGTTATTAGTTTCCTTTTGTGGGTGTGCTTCTTCCCATAATCTCTCTATCAAGATCTATCGTTTAATTCAGTGGAGAGACATGGTGTGGTTGTTGTTGGTATTTGTCCTTTGTACTAAATCAAACCACACCAACATAGCGTTAAAAAAGAAATGCTTCCTGCCTATTTTATCAAACTGTTGAAACGAAGCATAATATTCGTATCTACTATGTCACAGAAGCACCATGAATAATCGTATTCGCTATCAAACACTGGGTTCTCGACTCTTCGTCTCAGCATCATTTCACGCATCTAACGATAATTCGCAGGTATCCTCATATCCTCTTCAAGTTTAGACCACATAGAAGACTTCACAAAGCATGGCTACCATAATCGTAGGTGGGTGATCAGTAAACCATCGTGCCAGTAGTCAGATCGGTAGGCTCAATGTCGTCTTTGCTTGCAGTGTGCACCGAACAACAACCACAGCGTCTTTGGGACGCTGTGCATTCCAGCGGAACGGCCTGAAACTTCATTCAGCTATCAATATTCAGTTGACGAATTACACGCGCATCGTTCGTTGTTATAAGTGTACATCGGGGTAGGAGTTCGATCAAACTTGCTGTTCGTTATATAATTTCATTTACGGGGACAGTTACGTGAACATCACAATGCGGTTTAGCGCCATGTTCACTAGTTGGAATGGCTCATCTACAACTTTTCTGGAGTGCCCACATGACCTTGCTCCAACTAGTTTTGTAACTACCAGTTTAGAGGGTCCCCCAAAATTCAAATGTTTAGTGAGCACGTGGTGGTTGATGATCTACTGTTTCATATTCCTCAACCAATCAATTCACATACTGTAGTCAAAAAGTGTGCTTTGATCATAAATAAACCTAGTTTAACCACAGCTTTTAGGCTTCCACTCCACTGCGTTGAAGCTTGTCTTGGGCTTAAGGTAGATCATTACGTAATGCTTATCAAACGGTTAAAAGTACTACGGTGATGTATTCGCCGTCTTTCTAGTTTGAACACTCAAATCACGAGTTCAGTGGGATAAGCATAGTCTTACATGAGCGCACACGTCAAAAACAATCAAGCCAGTTTGACAGAGTTTTCTGTCATTGGACTACCCAATTTTTAAAACCAGTTAAGAAGTGACCAATCGAAGTAACAAGTAAATTTTGTGTTGGTCCAGGAATTAATCTTCCTTGTGTTTTTCAGTTTGATAAACCAACATCTGCTTAGTATAGTTCAACCCAAATAAACGATAAAATGTTTAATGGACAAATGAATGCTCTCATTGTGTGATAACGTTAACTGACTACGTAGCAATGTTTGTTGACAGTGAAAAGAAGTCAAAAGATGACACCGGAACTGCTAAGCTACTTTTTTACGTTTTATTTCAAAATAAAGGAACAGGAGCCCGGTTAGATGTAAGGCACGAACCTGAGCAACACATGCTGCATAACACAAGCTTGATGACATCTTCCTCAGTTTCACTTACCTTCCAAACAGAAATCTTACAGGGTATATCCTGTTACTAATTTTCGAAGTGTGAATAACTCATTAGTTTGACAAATATTGAAACGGTTATTTTCCAGTCGTTTGCGAACTGTGTTATCTAGGAATGGTGCTTTGGTGTCACACGGTGTACGACACGAGATACAACAGCTGACCAATAGAATAGGTATGAATTATATCCACAACTAGCGTTGGCACTGTTCATGTATTTCGTTTTAGTAGGTCTTCGCTGGCAGTAGAGTGAGTAGAGTACTCAGCTGAGCAACTCCATGGTCACAAATTCCTTTTTGGTTGCCTAGCTTTCTGGATGTATAGAGGTGCTTCTATCAAAATCTGATTGTGACGTCATTTTTAGCGACAGTAGAGGAACTGCAATAACTGAAAGTTTTCAACCGGTAGAGGGGGAGCACCTCGAAAAATACATCGAAACCATTATTGTGGAATACTTTTATTAAACAACCATTGTGGGTAACTGCAGTTGTGAAAAACTTCGTTTACTTACTATCTGTTCAACTGCACCTGTGAGTAATTAACTCATTGGATGGTTGACACAATGAAATTAACTGCGCATCCACGTTCTAGTCCAAACGTGTTTATAAGTTCACTGAGCTTTTGAACAGTGAGCTAAATTCTGTTAACGTGAGAATGTCCACACTATGGATGCACTACTGGAAGCCTGATTTGCATATGTGCACACTGGTTCCAAAGTCCCGTTCATTAATGGTAACTGATTTCCCACCAGGGACTTTCTCAGGGCGACTAACAGATTGAGTCAAAACTAGTCGAAAGATGAAGAAGCCTTTGGTCAGTTTGTTTGTCGGAGTTAAGGAGGAATTTCAGAAGTTGATTAAAATTTCCAGTTCGTACTTACTGTTAATATCGTTTCTGTGCGACTAGCACACGCATAATAGTTGTTCCTAATGTTATAGTTGACTGTATTTTTGCACTGAACTACGGTAGGAAATGCATTCTGATTCGATGTTCTTTGTCAAGTTCAGCTCACGGAAGACTCTTCTTACCTGTTCAGGTTTGATCATTATGGTGAGCTGACCATGATAATGTTTGCGAACTTTTGTCTTCTTCCGCATTAATTACATAGATCCTCCCTTATTTTTGCAGACTTCTTTGTAAAAATAAATTGGAAATTTACACCGTAGTTGACAGAATCTAGCTTTTACATCAATATCATCATATCTAGCTAAAAACATCCGATTATGTGTGACTGTCTCACAAACAGAATTCTTGGGATACTTTCTATCACTAACATTTCGATTCATCCTTTTGCGTATCGGATTCGTTTGTAATTAGTAACCCTGTTGTTTCCACACAAAAACTTCGCCTTCCGAAGGAAAACGATCAGGTTGAAGAGAAAATCCCAGTACAATCTAGAAATAACTTTCACGATTTTTTCACTTCCGACAAGCTTTTCGGTTGCACAATAAACATCCTTCAATCTTCTGCGTACAGAATATTTTTCGGTTCCCATGCACCATATATATATATATATATATATATATATATATATATCCGAGTTATGTCAATTACTCCGTTACTTGGCTTGATAGCGACTGACATCTTGAAACTAATAAATTCTAAGGGCTGTACTGATTGACTACACTAGAAGAAACATTTTAAACTACTTGACTAGAGCTGAATGATTTCGCAGAGTATTTACAACGTGACGTTTACTGACTGGATTGATCAGACACCAACCACATTTCATATTGCTTTTTAATAGAAATATAAACTTACCACGGAGCTCTGCTGAGCCATCCATATAAGTTGTGCGTATTTCTATATTATTTGACATTGGGTACAATGAGTACTTCACTTGCATGCAAGATGGGAAACCAAGCCAAGTGTATTCCATATTAACGGTGCTATTTCCTTCTGGATTGTTTACTCTAATTTTCAAAGGGGACCAGTATGCATAAGCCATACTTGGGCCAAAGTGCGTAGATACATAAAGAGCATATGTGAGTGGACACAGACCACTTGTTTTCACTGTTGCTGTCAACTTCATTCGTCCGGCACTTGGGCCTGTGATCTTTCCAATTGGCGGAACTGTAATGGTAAACAGTAGGAAAACTTCTATAGTATTTTATACAAACATCAGTATACATTTTTTGATGTCTTCTGCTTGGTTATGTTGCACGCTGTAGTTAACTGACAAAAAAATTACCTATAGTATCAATCCCACCGGATCGTTTGCACACAGAACTCCCGCGTGACAAGAAACACGATAGAACGAATTAAATTAATTTTCTGTAAATGTGTCCCAGGTTGGGGTGAGGGGGCACGTCTGCATAAATGAAGTGATTGATGTAAAAACTCTACAGTAAGTAATACAATGTCGTTTTATTAGAACTGTCAACACTGCCACCCACCTCTGAACGCTACTCATCACCATCATCAAACATTTTCATAACACACTAAAAGCTACGGGCGTCCAACAAAATACATACTATTGAATCATCCATACTTTTAACTTGCTGAATGCGCCACGCAATCATTAAAGGACAAAGGTACAAAAGTCGCGGTGAACAATTACAAGAGTTAACTAACGTGGATACTGAAACATCAAAAGACGTTGAAACATCCGGAGTCTGTGATCGTGCAACAGAATTATTGCAAGCGGATGTGGTTATGGTCAGGTGACCCAGGTCTTAATCAAAATCGAACTGGGAACTCTAATTCTCGCTCGACCAGCAAATCGGCGATATAACCGGTCTTTGCCCTGGCCCAAGATCAAGTCAGGAAGGGCGACAGAGAAGAAAATGATAGTTTAGGGTATGTTATCCGGTCAGCTAGTATTCTAAACAACTCCAGAAACCTCAGATTGTGATATGCTTTCTTCTCTGTTCAAACGGAAGGGACTTCAACCGAACCGTGCTATCTGCATCAATACGGCAAAGTTCTCAGTGCATAAAACAAACTACCGGATATCCAGCATATTCGCCTTCGCAGGAAGTCATATCGGAGAGATTTCGCACATTTACTTCGGAGCTCATTCAGTGGGCGTGGTTCAAGAAAATCATTGCTGCTAAATAAGCAACATTTCAGGTCCATTAACTGAGCGCACTGTAGTCTCGATTGCCGCAGCGACGCGTGATGCTTCTTTTTGAATGGCTGCATGTATTTCGATGACTCAGTCCAAATTGAATGAGTAGTTTAGCTGCGTTTTGTCAGCTGTGACTGTCTTACCGTTTATTCCTGGATGGAACTAGATTTATTTCAAACCCTAGGGAGAATGTCCTGCTTAATTATTGTAGTATTGTTTCTATGGCAGAGACATGTAAAACCAAATTTTTATGTCCCTTGAACGTTTCTTGCAAAGGAGTCTTAATTATTTCAAGTATTCCACCTAATAAAGTTCTCAATAGAACGTTACGAGCAAGTTGTTATACTTTACGTTTCAAACACCCAGGGTAGCCTTCCTCAAGAGTGTTGTAATCGAAATTTTGATTATCGATATTCTCAATAGGTTCATCAATAACACGGTAAACACGACGGCCAATATGTTCGACTTCATTTGCATTAAATTTGGTGCGGATATCTTGCAACTAAAGCGCCATACATATTTCCATACGTATGTGGACGCGTTAAAGAGTTCAACTGGCCGACTATAACTCCGTGTGACTAAACCTACCAAGAATGATAATGAGTGACTCATTTGACCGTA
>JTDE01007316.1:3055-24396 GCA_014338405.1 Paragonimus skrjabini miyazakii | reverse complement strand
TTCGCGCCTTGTTTGGGTGCGTCCTGGGCCACACACTTGAAGGTGACGGTGTTGCGCAATAAGCGACTTTGATACTCCCTCTCAAGTGGCGTTCTATCCCGCATAATTCTTATCAGTTTAAGGGATTTGATAAGGTCCTGACATTGGATGAACTGTGTTGCAATTGTTTCGCTCTGGAATTTGAACAAAAGCGGGCAGCAGATCTTTTGATTCTTCTTACGGAGACGAATGCAGGTATATAGTGTCGGGTCCATGTTAGTAGTCCTCGTGAGTAGAATCTAAATGTCATCGAGGTGAAGCTTATCTGGCACATTGAATACGATGGCATTGTATGTGCAACGCATCCGTTTTGTGATTTCTGTTGTCAGCGTGTTGAGAAACATGCTTGCGCTCTCCATGTTATCCATCTTGGAACTTTCCGGCATTTTGAAGTTGTAAGATAGGGGGATAAGATTCTCCTTTAGAGAGTCGAATACAACATGGGCAAGTTCAGCTTCCAGTTTGGATAACTTGCCAAATAACTCCGCCAATACATTGTCTAGGGGGATAGAAAAGTTCTTAGTTAGAGGGGTACTGGCGGGAACCACCAGTTTATCTTCACCCCCTTTAAAGGCGGCATTTTTGGAAGAGCCTTTGTGTGTTTTGGGTCTAGAGCATTTGCCCTCAGGCCGTTCAATATCTATTTTAGAGCTAGAACAAGTGGTTTTGACACCAGTCGATCTTGTTTGGCGACCGGTTTTGGTCATCACAATTTGTTATATAAGAATATTTTTTAGACAGACGAGGACGTAGATAAAATGTGAGCAGTCTGTACAGTATAAAAGCTGTCAACAATAAGGATTATGTGAGAAACTTCAAATTAAACATCCACGCAGTAATTACTCGCCCTTTTCGAATCGCGCGCGTTGTCGCTTACAAAATACTATAACAACTACTCAGTGATAAAAACGGTATATTTTTCAGTTGTAGAATATCCGCACCAAATTTAGTACGAATGAAGTCAAATAGTTTGGGCGTCGCGTTTAACAAGTTATTGATGGACGTTTCAACCACCTCGAGTGGCCTCCCTAATGAAGGCCTCCCGAGGGGGTTGAAACGTAGTATTACAACCCGCTCGTACCGTTATGTTATTCTCAATCCATTTATAGGTAACGGTATATTTCTCTATGAATCTCTGAGAAAACACGCTCATGTGAACGTGGTCAATGCACGTACTGTTAGGCGCTATACATAAATGCACACCATACGCATAAGTAATGATGGCATAACAAATCAATTCTGTGAATAAAGCAACTAAAGTCACAATGAGTGAAAAATTCCAGCTTATTAAAAAGCATTTTATACTCATGCTTTTAAAAAATAGTTCTCAAGCTTTCCGTGGTTCGCTAAAAAAGCTGAATAGTTACACCAATTTGCACTTGACAACATGATCCCTGACTTAATGAACGAGGTTATGCCAGAGAGGTGTGACCTAAGGAGGGAGAACAGGAGAGCTAAATCGTGCATGGACGTGAGAAGACTGGTAAGTACGGACTTTTGCGGAAAAATGGGCGGGCCGCTGGACAGGACTTCGTTAGTTGCCCGAAGTCGACGGAATTTTGCAAATCCTCCGATCAATACGTGATTTTGAGCGTTCGAAATTTCTGGAGTGTTCCCTCGCGTTATATATATTTGTGGAATCAAGAACAAAACGCGGAATTACGTGAAGTTGAAAATCCTTCAGTCACTGCGGGGTTTCCAGCGGACGTTTGTCACAAAATATTTTCTTGTATGATGGATGTTTGTGGGAGTAAGAGAAAGAACACAACCTCAAATTTAATTATCTGTAGTGATCGCACTCATTAGAGCATGTTCCTAACAGGTGCTTCGAGAAATACACATGATGGTTGGTATTTTAGATATACTGTTTTAATACATGCTCACATCAACGACACGTAATCAAACAGGCACCTGTAAATGTTGAGCCTGACCAGCTTGTCAATGGATTATATATGCTAAACAACCTAGTGTTTAACTCAAAAATCCTAGCAAACGTCGTGCGGTGTTTGAATGCGCGGCAAAATATGGCGTCACATCTATGAACGATCAGCTATTGCATGGACCTGACGTCGCTTCTCGACGTTTAGACGTGTTCTTGAGGTTTGGAATTTATCCAGTTGCGGTTGCAGTGGAAACACAGGAGATATTTTTGCGAGTTTGTGTAGCCTAAACAATCCATGGCACCTTGATGATTTTTACTGGCTTTAAGGTGATGTCACAAATTATCCCACGGATAAACAGATGGGAGTACATCTATTTAGGGCTACCTTATCCTCCATTTATGCAAATCTTGCCTTCGCAAAACGACAGAAACACGCCTGGACATGTAGGAGAAAGCACATGTCAAATCGTTCGTACGGAATTGTACGTCGACGACCGTCTATCCTTCTTGTCAGATGCTTCCCCGACAATCCGCTCTCTTCATTACTGTCTAGAGGAGGATTTTACTTAAACAACATGGTTGTCGAATAGCCTTGGAAGTCTCTGTTGTATCTGGTTCTGAGAGCACCGCAAGTGTGAGGGAAATAAACGGCGACAGGTATCTATCGAGACGTACGTTGGGTATCAAGTGGGACGCCGTAGCGAACAAATTTATTATAAGCCCCAGACTGCTCAAGGAACCAACTACAAGCAGAAACAGTCCTCATGACACCTCCAATTTGTATCACCCCTCGGATTCGTTGTTCTGTGGCTACTTCCAGGAAAGATATTAATGCAAGGAGCGTGCCATAAAAGCTGGGGTGGACGACCCTCTGAACACAGAAGATAATTGAGAGTAGCAGGACTGGTTAATACGATTACGATAACTTGGTGACATGCAGATCTCCAGGTGCGTGAGGCCTAATGGGTTTGTGAAAAGTGATTCTGAGGTGCATTTATTTTGTGTTGCATCTGAAGTGGAATATGGTGCAGTTGTCTACGTTTGCTTCTGTGACAACAGCAAACGTTTTTGTGCACTGCTGTTTTTGAAAGCTCGAGTGGCGCTCTTAAAATCAGTTCCCTTTTTTTGCTACGGCCGACCGCGGCCGTACTTGCCGTTAGTATGTTCTAAACGATGCGCTAGTGTTTGAATGTTTGTTTCAGCGACATGAATTTTAGTGCAAATCTAATGGTCGCGTCGTATTATATCAACAATGCAGTTACACGTTCCAGCTCGTTCGTCGTAGATGAACTGCCTTACAACCTTAATGTCTTTGACCGACGGCAGTGGCATCATGTGCGATCATGCGATAATAGCGCGAACGAAGCATCACGCGGACTGAGTAATGCACAGTAGGTGTGAAGGTTACTTTATGGTCCAGAGTTCTTTGGGCAGCCACCGGATTTATTGAACAGCGAATTCAGACTAACCAAATTCGTAGAAGGTGTTGAGTTTAAAAAAGCTGCATTGCAAGCGAATGTTGTCAACAAATCTAGTGGGTTGCTTCCGGTTTGTTACAAACGTTGAGGTTGGCATAAATTGTTGGAAGGCATCGCTTGATTGAGTCGGTTTTAATCTTATTGGAGTTTAATGAACACCAGTCATCAAAAGGACACACGGAATATGAGCCGACTGACACATGTTGAACAACGACCACCCAAAATAGATACTTTGCGACTAGTACAGCTTTCCAAATGAGATACGAATTCTGTCTGACTCATGTGTTCTTGGATAAGGGGAGATGCTGAATGAGAGCCGCCTGTATAGATTGCGTCCTACTGTAAGTGATGGTCTCCTACGAATAGATGGAGATTGTTTAATTTGGTTCTAAAATTTGACTCGAAATTTTCTGTCATATTGCCCAGAACACAGCACGTTACAAATACTATTTCCCGTAGCTTTCATTTGAAAAAAGAGCATGTTTGAAGGTCTCATTTGATCGCATCAATTTGTCAACGGTCTTGGATTCCCAAGTCCGAGTGAGACGCTAGACCGGAATGCTGCGAACTATGGGTTATTAAGAGAGGCATCACGTGACACTTCAATCCAAAATATGTTGATCACAGAGGCGAAGTCTAGGAGCGGCCGATAGGGTCTATTCGACGAACTCTCAAAGCAGTTTGCATAGAGCGGACTCCTGATGTTGCAAGGCTGTCAATGCTACTGGTTGACGTGAAACAAATCCTCAACAATCGACGATCGCAACGTTGATGTCTGATGACGCTGATTCTGCCTCTACGCCGCTGACTGATTTGTTACTACATAGGAACAATGTCGAACTGAAATTTGAGAAGCCCTTGTTAAAAGATACACTACACGATGGAAACAGGCCAATTATCTAACATTGGCATTTGTGATAAGGTGGATAAGAGAACATCTCCCTATCCCTCAAGCTCGACAAAGTGGTCACATAAAGAATGCCCCTCTTAGATAGGCAGCGTCGCGTTGGTGATAGTCGATGCAACCCCGAGAAACCATTGACTAACTGGCTCGTTTGTGCAGTGTTTTTCTTGATGTGACGGACTAATCTGTACTGTTCGTGTACAGACTGAAGGGTGAAGTTTAAGGCGTGATGTGCGCCGCCCATGTCTTCAGAGGGTAGTGTGAATAAAAAGCTCAGTAAAGATAGTGACGTCAGTCAATGCACACCTCACAGGATTTGTCTATCACCACTGCGAGGTGGGCCATCTAACGCTGATTCTCACGGCGGCTGCTAGGCACTCCAGCCACGTCGAGGATGCGGGATGGGATTCATGGGGGAGATGTTCTCCACCACATTTTCGATATCGGTCGATCCAAAGACTGAGTTTGAAAACATCGAAAACGTCTGTCATCTTCGAAGGGCTTCTGGTGCGTAACAGTCACCGGTATTGAATTTGAGCAGATAGCAGTGTCTTATTTATTTACAAGGAGACTGACAGCGGTCGGCGCGTTAAACCGCCTCCTCGTAGTGCCGAATGAGCGGTCCTGGTGCAAACATTGGCAGGTTAATAGTTCGGCAATTCTAGATAGAGCCAATAACTCTACCTGTTTTTAACGTGCTGGTTACATTCGATCAACGCAATAATATTACCGTCATCACCCCTGTGCAGGCATCTGCCAGTACACAGGATAGACGAGCGATGTGCATCCATTCAGAATATGGCAGATTTGCCAATTGAATGCTGATTTATCGGCGCATACCCGTACGCAGGTATGGTCCACAGTAGGAAGTGGGCAACCAGCCTGTCACAATCTTTGACTTCCCCACCAAAATTGGTCTCAGTGAACACGGAAGGCATGCACGTCTTGTTGGACGCAATCGTGATAAACTCATGTCCATTAAAACCGCCGGATCCAATCGGTCTCAGCAAGGAAAGGCTTATCTTATCAGATGTGCCGATACACTGGCTCTGTCGTTTCATAAATGATGCAAACTTCACCATCGGCCCCTTTCATATGTCCCGGGTCTTACATTAAAGAGCGTTCGGACGCGTTTGTATGCGCCGAATTAGCAGAGGAATTTTGTCCCCGTTGCTGATTAAACCACCGTCTCGCAAACTAACACGACACCGGATATTGGGTCCCAAACTGCTGATCACTGAGTGGTTCACCCTACTGGGGTCCAATGGTGAGGCGTTCCTACACAGTGGTGAATTACTAGCTATTGCCCGCAGTCTTCAGGCGGGCAGTTTCACAATGATACGAGCTAAATCATCGCCGCTTATGCACGATTCACTAACATTTCCATACACCTGACGACTGGTCATTCGACGACGTGATCGTGTTAACGTGGGAACTCACGCAACCAGGAAGCAAAGATAGAGAGCTTATTATGCAGAGATTCAAGCGTTGTACCACCAGCGTGATGAAGATGCTGTGTTTGCAGTTTTTTGACAACTGGAGATCTGCCTACAAGATAAATCGCGACCTCCCAGATAGCTCTGACGAATAATTGTCCGGGGTACTATCGGCTCATCCGCAGGTTAACGGATGACCATCTCTCACGATTCTGCTCCTAAGCTTGTCTGTGGTCGACACAGTGACTGAAAAAGGAATATCACGTACCTCGAAGAACACGGGAAACAGCGCTCCAGGTTTGGATTAATTGTAGCCCAACATTTAAGGCGCATGAAAGCTGACGCCTTGGCCGGGTACCTCAACCTTTTTCTGCTAACCCACTTGTGCTGTTCTTGCATCACGCTTTTACCCAAGGTGAACAATCTATTAACTCTCACCGGGCTCCGACCAATCGTCGTATCATCAAAGTTGATACGTTGTCTCCACCAGATGTTGACCGATCGTTGGAATACAAGCCTGCAACTGCACGTCCTCCAGTTTTTATTCCTAGACCGTGGCGGTTGCCTCCGGACGACTTCACTGCTTCATGCGCTGCTTCGGAATTCATGTACCACGTCCCAAAGTCTGTATGCGGCTGTCATCGACGCGTACAAATCGTTCGATTCTAACTCACATGAGTCGATTATCAGATCGGCCCGAGCTTTCGGTGCTCCTCCACCTTTAACGCATTACGTTGCCAACTGTTGCAGGAATGCTTCCACTACGCTCAATGACTCCGTTCTTCGGTTTCAACATGTTAGCCAGGGTGACCCACTGTCCCCACTTCTATTCATCACGGTAATTGATGAGGTACTAGCACTATCTCTACCGAAGCTTGGCTACCAGTTCCACGATACACCGACTAGCGGTTTCACCTAAGCCGACGATTTGTTCCTTGTTGAGAGAATCCTACACGTCTTTCCGAGAAGTTTGCGGTCGCTTCCAGTGCACTGGAACTCTCTGGGCTGAAGATCAGCACACAGAAGACTAGGCTCATTGTCATCCGCGGTGACCACAAACATAACCCAACCGCCATCTCTGATAAGTCTATCCACCTTGGCTCTTACATTATTAATTCACTAGGTGCCTCCAACACGGTGACCTATCTGGGTATCCCGTTCACCAGCATAAAAATCGTGTGCTCTCCGAATCACACTTGTCAAAACCTTTTCACATTCCCTGACACAGTTAGTCTCGGTGGCCATCAGTACGAGGTTTCTAAACTACGTAGCAGCTTGCTACATGAGGTTGATTGTCGAGTTTGTTCGAAATGGAATACATTACTGGCAGCGACAGTTCTGGCACTATCATTTCGTGTATTCAGCTAACAGCTAGATGACTGGATTTTTCCAAGATGACCATTGGTATTCAGACACATATGGTGTCAAGTATCTTCCTTATTATCATTTTCTTTCTGTTTCTACTCATTTCTTCCATACTTCTCTAGCCAGTACCCATCTTACTATCCAACCGCTATACAACAAACGATGCAACCTCTCTAGGTGCCTTAACTATGTTAGCTGCCTCCACGCTCAACAGTCCTCGCATAGTCTAGCCACTTCAGCAACTTACGTGGTCAAAGCAGGCGGACCACAATCTGACTGTCAACTTGAGATTGAATCTGTTGTGAAACCACGCATCCCATGCCAATGATTTGTACCGGAATACATCGAGGAAGGGACGCTATACGGGTATCATGTTTTCGATTCCGTAAGACACTAGTGAAATCATCTGTTGCTTAAGTGAATTTTTTCCGTTTGATGGAATGTATTCTGCACATGTATGAGAGGATGCCAGCTAAATACTTCTGTGCGTGCATACTTGATGGAACGTAACGCTTTCGCAATTTAACTTAAAAGTAATGGAGTTTGTAATTGGGATGTTAGCTGATGTCCCTTCACTTGCGTTTACCACTGCTTATCTGCCTTAGTTGAAAGCCCTCATACAAGTAGTCTGAAAGAACCGCACACTAAATACAATGGGATGGTCGCAGCTCTGGGTGCCTTTCCATGACATTCCGGTGCAAATATTCTGGAAACTCGATCGGCAGTAGCCTCTTCATCCCGTGCAGCTCGAACTTTAACTAGAGAAAAGCTTCAACTGCATAGAAGACGGGAATGTCAAGTATGTTAGAACGCGTTTATTGTTGTTGACATTCAAATACCTGGTGTCCACAACGTTAGGAATTATACAGATCGGCTAGATGCATTACTCAAATTAGTGCGAGTTCAAATGGGTTTGATTACTTATTGTGACATCAATGTATGAAGGGAGATATTTCATTATGATGAAGTCGCCGAGTGTGTGAGCCCCTTCAGTAACCGCCTTGACGTCGAAATAAGCAAGGCGTTACGTACCTTTCTTCCAGCGCGCTATCAGTGGATTGATGACGGAAGTAGAAAACAGTGTCCGCGGTTTCCGTATATCTGGGCGTTGTCAATAAACGTTAACGGCACTTGAACCAGAAAGCAGGTGTAGTATTTGAGCTGGAACAGCATGCCATTAACAAGGCCAGCCTTAAAAACAGATAAGGAACCGGCTGAAATAACATTCATCAGGAGCATGGCTCATCTAATAAACTTGTAGCGGGAAGCTGTGGCGATAGTCTGGCCCGTTACGCCGGACTTCTGCTTTTGAAGATTGGCCTTTCGGCGAACTACTATGAGCCGAGCCAAACATGGAACTGCACGGATGGTTTGCCGAGGTAATGATTAATAATGCAGGAATGATAACAGCTGTATCATAGGTCACCTTTATAGTGACAGTACTCCGGAAAGTATAGATTCAAAACTAGTAGTCTAACTTCATAAGACTTTGTGTGGAGGCCCGGAACGGCCTTGAGGTCGCGTCGTTGCATTCTCTTAGTAAGCTGAGGGGATCGGCGCTCTTCTCAGCTGTATTCAGAGGAACGCCATCTGGACTGGACAAACAGCCTTTAAGGCTCTGGGGATAACTAGGAACAGCATAAAAAAATATAACATTCACATTGATCTTCATACTGCATGTGATTACTCCATATTTTCCCATTTAACACATTACATTGTGCTCTTCTTATTCCCACGAGCATCTGTTATGCAAGGAAAATTTTCGCGATAAACGGGCACTGAAAATTTCATACTGGCCAAGCAACTAGTGATATTTTCAACTTTTCGACGTTCTCGAGCAGTCGATGAGGTCCCGCGCTGGAGTCTGTTCAGTTCTTCGCCAGATTTTTAAACCTTCCGTTTTTCTTCGCTCAAACTTAATTATTTCAACATTTTTCTGCCTGAAGTTACTTCAGGTAACGGCGAAATCCTTCAAATATGGATCTACATGTGTTACAGGCGAGCGAGAAGGCGGAAGGCAGAATTCGGGTAGGACTTTTTATGTAACACATGACACTTAACATATAGATTAGAGAATGAAGGAATGCGTACTGATTGGTCTCTTTCACGGGAGTCTTCCAGTGTTTAATCAGTTGGCACGACGTTGACAATATGCTCTGTAGGAAATGGAAAAAGAGAAGGTAGGACAACGAAACAAAATGGCATACTTCGTGCTGATTTCGGTTTCCCGCTATACATGTGTCTCGGCATGACCTTGAAATACTTGAAACGTCGTCTTAACTTAACCTTATAAAATGGAAATTGATGTAACTTCTCAACTTTTGGACTGATTCTGTGGAACAGGCGAACTATCTTCTTTCCTTATGTGTAAATCAAACGTTGTAAACTGTGACTATTTTCCCTCTGATTACGTCTATTTTTGTCGACAGGTTTCATGTTTGCTTATTATTTAACCATTTGTTGCTTTCCACCGCATGTAATTATCCGTCATGATCGCGCACATCCAAGTGTGTTTCTCACAAATGTGTTGAGAAATATATATAATCATTTTTATAAGAAAAAGAACGGTCCACAATGTGTATGCCTTCAAATGTATTTGCGAAGAAACCTGGGGGAAAGACGGTTGTTGTAAAATTCCGCGTGACCAGTGGCAGATTCAACAACGGAATTTGTGGGTCCTGTTAGACAAATCAGTTGCCATCCTCACAGATTGTCGATGCCAACCGAAATACGCTTTCAAATTGGTAACGCGCCATTCAGTAAGCTGCTGAAAATAAAATCCGTCTTCGCCAGTGAACAAGGTGTGATGATTATGAGTGAATATGGACACTTTCCGGTCTTCGTCCAGACCAGATGACCAATATTTCATCCATGTGTATCGTACCTTCAGGCTTAATTTTGAGGTACAACGACGTAACTGACATGAAATCTTGCTGCGCTTCAGGGTCTTCAGTGATGTAGATTTATTAGCGTCTGCGGAGGGAACGGCAGGGGCTTTTGTATACAGACTGAATGTAAGTACACTCATATTATCTTTGTGAGATCAAATGGGAACGCAGCAGTTCAACATTAACTTGACGAGGGTCTCTGTGAGTCTCGGTAACTACAGTGATAAGACTGGTGTTGAAGACAAAGTCAAATAATACGACTGCACGATCGCTTAAGTTAAGTGGCGCGACCATTTTGAGATTATCGGCAATTAGGTACTCGATGGTAAGAATATAGTCCAGACGCAAACGTCCCTGGTCGCCCGCCAAGGCGTGAAGCCTGGTGTATGTTCGATAAAGCCGAACATATCAGCAGCACTGAGGAAGCGTGTTGGGATGGATTCTACCAGCCCCACGTGCGAAAAGGGTGGAGATTTATTTCTGGATAATTAAAGTCGTCCGTCAGAAGAACCTGGGAAATACCTAGGGTGGTCAAAATTTCCATTCCACTAAAAGTAATTCACCTTTGGCGCGACTTGAAGATGATAGACAAAAGATAACCTTCACTAATCAAGGTTTCCGATTAGTTTGGCGAAGTCAACAGCAGGCTGCTTCAGGAATAGTAATGAGTAGGGATTATCACGTTGGAGAGCCTGAATCATCATCATCATAGACAACAATACATGGATGGTGCTCATTAATGTTCAACCGCCACACAACCATGAAAAAAGCAAATATTGTACAGAGAGGAGGAAGAATAAAAGGGGAGGGAAAGGGACCTAACTACTAAAAACAGACTCGTCCAAATTCAAACAGTCAGCATCAAAGTGCTTACACCTAGAAAACAAACAACCGTGTATTGAAGTTTGAAGTTCAGTCATGTGAAAACTCGACCCAACTCTATTCCCACAAAACGTTTATCCCTGTATATTCTGCCACCCTTATTTCTGACCGTTACTTGGCCTTGACCTAGATGTTTTTGTTTTATCGTTTCAATTGACAGTTGTGCGAATAACCAGTTGCCACATGTTGCAATTTTTTTAGTGGTGCATGCATCACTCTTTTGGAGCTCGGCTCATCCCTGTTGGTTTTGAACCTGCTGACTGCTGGGAAGAACTCTGTTGGGTATGAATGTCATATTCTGTGTTTATATTTCATCTTTAACCTATTTGGCATCAACTTGTAATAATCTCCCGAAAACGATCCGTCGATTGAAACTGTTGTGGTTGTCCCCTTATTAACTTTGATCACTGGTTCACCAGTACCGTGGCATTATCAACCAATCTTGTTTTGACCATTTGGGATCGTTGGTTTATTGGTACGCGTTGCTCAACATCTTCATGGAAGGTCGTACACCGAGGTATGGGTGAAAGTAAGGCTTCATATGCAGGACAGTTTCCTTTAGGCTTTCATTACCCCGCGTCAATAAGTGCACTTACTTCACAAACAACTCGAGCAAACAGCGAGAGCATTCATGCCGCCGAGCTCGGCTGGGCACTATCTCACCTATCGTCTCCAGCCACCGAATCTGTGAGTCGCGAAGGCCTCAGCCCAGAAGACGAACCCCGTCTGCAGTGACCAACCCTTTCATGGACGGTTTCATTCGTCCACGCCAGGTGATCATCCCTCCACCTCGCACCTTATGCCAGTCGGCCGCAGCATCGCCAAAGGGTGCTCGGTATGCCAGACGACTAGCTGACATTCTTAATACATGACATAACTAAGTCTGTGCAAACGTAAGAATTGAACAAAAAAATTAGTCTGAAAATCATTACTAAATACCTGCCTTCTAACCTCCCCGTTGCTTACTCGTTGGTGCCACCCGATACGATTGATTGAATGCAGATATCGGTGGTCAAGTACATGGTGATGGTTCACAGCCTCTACCATGAGCGACCACGTTTCGCTGCCGCAATGTAATACATTCTTTACTGCTGCCCTATATCCGCGACTCTTACACCTCAGAGGGATACCACTCTGTCGCCAGAGGTGCCCCTGATTGACGAGTACTGCTCTAGCCCTAGAGAAATGCGCTTTCATTTCATTTTCTGCTAATCCGTCATCGCTGATTCCGCTTCTCAAGTACGCATTAATCGGCCAGCAACCTCCATAACTTTATTATCGAACATTGAATCTACGTAATCACTGCAATCTTGCGAAAATGATTTCCACTTTGAGGCTGCAAAACGCATTCCGAAATGTTCAGCAGAGCCCCACATGACCTTTGGCATTTTTTGCGCTGCTCAGAGAATGTCAAACAACGACCTCTTGTTATCAACAAACTCAAGATCAGTCGGGTTTCCACAATGTAGGAGATCCACGCCGACATCTTGTGAGCGCCCGAGACAATCTTCCATTATTTTGTCTATCACAAAATTAAACAAAATCGTGGAGGTGGACAGCTTTGACGTCCGTCGCCCTTGGTGTTGAAACTGTCAGACAGTTCACGTGAACCCCAAACTGGGCTGAGGTAAGGAAATACGGCGCTCACAGTGTGTTCACTTACTTATTCGGTACAACTTCGTGCTTTATTGGGTTTAGGGTGAACCTGACCCGAAGAACACGATTTCGCTGTCAGAAATCAGATATCTTGGGCCGTTACTAAAATGTGCATTGACGTGAGATTCAACTTTCTTCGCGCCCATGCGGCCACATGGTCAAGGGTTTTCTTTAAAGATCGACCAGTTTCGCGTGTAAATTCTCCAAGCGTATGTTGGCTATATAATTGCCTAAATTTATCGCCTATCTGCCTCGTACGTTAGATGATTGGTTCTCGTCGTTCGCAGTTTTAGGGGCCAATCGGAAGTAGTTTCCCCGCACGCTGTTCGTCCCCCGTTGTTCGTATCAGTTATTAACAAAACGAATTCGTGTTCGTGTCCAGTGGGAAGTAGAGACAATGCTCAACTCCGACAACTTGCCGACGCATTTTGATCTCACTCTCTAACTCGTGGTCACATCGGACCCCTCAAGCTACGGCGTGAGAGCGGTCCTCTCATGCCTCTACCCTGATGGATCCCAAAAGCATTCGCTCATGCTGCTCGCTCTTTATCGTCAGCAGAAAAGAACTACAGACAGATCGGAAAAGAAGCGCTTACCATTGTTTTCGCAGTGAAGCGATTACACAGGATGCTCTTTGGACGGTATTTTATTCTGCCGACTGACGACAGATTGCCAGTCGCTGTCCTTGGATCAACAAAGGATATACCGATCTTCACAGTCAGCCGCCTTTGAAGATGGACAACGACTGTATCCAACTACCACTTTGACATCAGATATAAGTCAACAACGAGTACCGCATAGGCAGATTCTCCCTCTTGCCTGATTAGCCCTCAAACACCCGACCCAGAATAGGCCGTGGTTGTTGCAGTGCCTATCGAAGCAGAGGTCAATCGAGTGTTTTTCGAAGTCATCGGAACAGTCCGGATCACCACCATAAAGGTTGCTAAAGCAACTCTATGAGACAAGATATCTTACAATCAGAACCGCTGATTAACGAATGAGTTGACGCAGTTCTTCCGGAGACGTACCGCAACACCAACGCCCAGTGGTTGTGTGCAGTTTGGATGACGTGCATTTATCCCGCTGGAACTTCAACCCAAGTCAGTTCACCAGCTTCAATTCGGTCACCTGAGCATCAATCAAATGAAGGCGTTGGCTAGTAATCATGTCAACTAACCAGGCATGGGCGAACAGCTGCAGCAACTAGTTAGATCCTGCCACGGTTGCGGTTGCGCATCTAAAGCACACCCAAAAGCTCCACTGGAATCTTGACCAACACCTACAGCTCCATGGTAGCGAGTACACTTGGAATTTCCTGGGCTTCTGCATGGTCAGAAATTCCTGATCACCGTTGACGCTTACTGCAAGTGGCCAGAAGTTGTCCTGTAGCCAAAAACTACCACGGGCTCAACCGCCCTGCAACTTCGAAAAATGTTTACTCTGTTTGGCTGCCCAAAGACTGTGGTCAGTGATAATGAAGCACGGATTACTTTTTAAGTGTTTGCTGATTTCTGTCATCAAAACGACGTTGATCATATTCGACCACCGGCTTACCATCTCCAGTCCAACGGCTAGGCAGAGTGCTTTGTGGGCACGTTCAAACGTGCCGTTCAGAAAGCTCAGGAGGAAAAGAAGACCACGGAAGTGTGGGAAACATTCCCGGTGCACTCTCGAGCGACCCTAATCCTCAAAATACCTGATGGATGATTTCCAGCCGGGGTCTTATTGGACGGAAAATCCGGTCGCTCCTAATCTCCGTCCGCGCCACTGTCGCTGTGCCAGGATCTAAAAATGCCATAGGGGAAACCATTTTTAATCAGCGGCAGGACACCAAACACCAACATTCCATTAGTGACCAGACCATCCTGGCCGGGGACCATTGCAACGGTTTTGTCAATTGACCCTTGGGTCAAAGTCATAAAAGACTGGAAAACTTAATTTTTAAAGTCAAAGTCGGAACGGACGTCTGGTTACGTCAGGTCAACCAGCTTCAGCCCACCAGTATCGCTGAACAACCACATAACCAGAAAGATGTGCCGTTGGCGATCCCGATGGACACGTTTGGTCTCCTTCAGCCGCAACCTGTAACAGTGCCCACTAACACTGTAGAGACAATTTTGAACAGCTAAATGTTTGTTGGTATTTTGTCGTACAATTTGATACTTCCTGATGAGGCATTTTTGTTTAGCTCAGTTGTATGACTTATTTCCGCTGGCTTAGAAATTCTTCATTTTTTGTTCCGCGCGCTACTTAGAGGATGCTTGCTGACTGCACATTTTCTTGTTTCCCGGTCATGAAAATATATGGAGAACTGCGTTCTTTGTTGTCCTCTGAATTATTGCCATTGGGAAACTCACCGAACCTGGGGTGAGACTTCGTGCGAGAGCTCCCACATAACTCAAAGCCCGCCACGTGAGCTGCTTGCTACAATGTAGATCGTCCAAGTACGACGGTCAGTGACGTCTTTGCAAGTTAACCCTAAACTTTCACTGTACGATCAGCATTCTCAAAGGGAAAGTGCTGGGGTGTGAGTAAACCTGACACGAAGGACAAGTAGTGGTAAAGACGAGTTGCTGAATGGACTAAGTAAGACTGTCGGTGACAACAAAATAAACGGATGAAACAGAATAGTTCCAGAGTTTCAGCAAGTCACAGCAATCGAGGGATCTGACTCACAGATGGTGTTCACAGGTGTCCAAGATGACTACCACAACATTCCGAATTGCCAGTATCCGAAAGTGGGGATATTACCCAGTTACCGTGGACGGCTGGAACGCGATCAGAGCCGCGACGGTCTTCTTAGTACGGCGGAGCTAAACACTGGATGAAAGATCCGTGCGGTGTCGTCAAGCGACTGAGCGATGCAGAGAAGAGCAGACCGGTGTGCACAAATTTGCTATGGTATTGAAAGGTCAATTATTAATTTGAAAGATATGCCAAGGCAATGCAGAAAGTTGTTGTACAAAAGTTAAGAATCGTTTGTAAACGAAATAAGAGACCCTACAAACACCACTATGCTGTCAAACAGCAGATGTCTCGGGCCGCTACTAAGATATGCGTCGACGTAGGATTCAAATATTTCCTCGCGCTTATGCGGCCACACATTCAGTGGTTTTCTTCAAAGATCGACCAGTTTCTCGTGTAAATTCTCGAGATGTATGTTGGCTAAATACATTGCTTATCATTAGGGGCATCTCCGATTAACCCACCGACAACCTGGAACATGACATAAGTCAGTGGCTATTCCTGGTAACTGTCCTTGAACTTAATAACGTCCAGGTTTGACATATTCATCGCATCCTGCGGATCAAGCCGGAATCGGGCAACTCTACACTACGACTCCTCAAAATTACTGTCGCCTTGCATGAGATTAAATCGCACATACTGGAGCGGTTCCGCCATCGGCGTCGTTTTATCCCTGGCGGGATTTCGTTTCACGCCGATCGTTCTAAAGAAGAACAAGATTTATTAAAAGTCAGTCGCCGCACGTGTACTAGTCGCCTGGTGGTTTCCATTGGGGAGTTAATGACCTGTGGAGTCGGTGACCTCGGTTAGCGTTGCGTTTTGAACGAAACACCCCATTCAAAATTTCAGGAGAACGTTCATTCCGTTGCTATTAACCCTGTAAAGTGCATGTACACAAATGCGCTTAGCTTAGTAAATAAATTACCACAGCTTCAAGAACTTTGTTTTACCGCAATTCCCCACACCGTTGACATAACGGAGTCGTGGCAGAGGAATTCCTACCTAGATCCTGAGATCGCTTTAGAGGACATGATTATCTTCCCTGCGGATAGAACTGAAGGTAGAGGACGGGGATCGGCCCTCTATATCCACACTTCTCTACAAGCCTTCCTTTTAAACAACCCAGTAATTGCCGCGATTCAGGAAACGGTCTGGTGCTCGATTCGCTCAAGTGGTTCAGAACGCCGGCTGGTAGGTGTCCTCTATCGTCATCCACCTTTAGATAACTCTAAAGACAAACTCTTATTATCTGGCTTGGAAGTTTTACGCACCCTAGGATCTTCTCACATTCTCCCAATGAGTGACATCAACTTACCCGAAATCCACTTTCCGGCCTTCTCGTACGCAGGCGCTGAAGATTCTATCTCTGCACGATTCTTTCACACAGTCGGAACATGGGGTTTCACGGAGCACATATCTCGTTGCACATGGTGGCATACTGGCGTTAATCCATCGCGGATGGATTATTTATCCACCAACGAAAAGTTGATGGTAGACAACCTTACAATCACCGCACCACTCGGACTAAGTGATAACGCGATCATTTTATTTGACTTCAATTGTAGCAGGAATCTGGTAAGCTCAACGACTAGTAATCGCAGCAACTTCCGGAAAATGGACGTGGAAAGGCTACGTGGCTGCTTAGAAATGCAGTCGTGGGTGAAATACACCCCACTCCACTCTGTAGATGATCTCTGTGAAAGCTTACTGCCACCGTTTCTGCAGTCACAGGTGAATCTACATCAAACGGAACAAACCTCCAAGTCAACTACGCTCCAGTACACTTAATCTCATTCTGGAGAAGCCGTATGCTTGAACGTGCTGTCGGCTATCAGGATCTGAAGCTGACCAAAAATATACGCTGCCCAAAGGAATCGGTGTACATCGCTAATTCGAAGTGACCGTCTTCATTACCAGCAACGTCTTGCAGAATACTTTATCGCTGATCCAAATAGCCTGTTCCGATTTGTAGCATTAACCCGCAAGGCGAAAGCCAGAGTTTCACAACTCTTAGGCCCATCAGAGCTTACTGGCTCTGATATGGAGACCGCTGATGTCCTTGCTGAGTTCCACAGCAGTATTTTTGCGCAGTCACCACCATTTCCTCAGGTTTTTTTGACACTGAAGTCGATGGCAATTACACTGTGGATACTTCCTCCACAGCGGTGTTGGATAAACTCTGGTGCCTTGATGGTATACCTCCCAAGGCCTTGCAGGAAGCGGCGGAACAGCTTGCCGACCCACTTAGCTTACTGTTTGCGCAATTTTTCTCCCAGGAAACAGTACCCAGCAGGTGAAGATTCGCCAGCATTACACCAGTGTCCAAGGATGGTGGGCGAAATTTCCGCCGGTGACTACGGACCAATTGCATTGCTGTCAAGCGTCTCAGAACATTTAGGGACGCATGTGTACGACTGGCCTTATAAGTATCTTACCTTTCGTGAGCATTTCGTCAATACTGTACATGGATTTCGCAAGGGCCCTTCGTGTACCACAAATCTGCTGATAACCACCGACTAACGGACGGTAGCAGTTGATCAGGACAATGGAAGAGACGTCGTACATCTCGACTTTGCTAAGACATTTGACTGCGCGGATCACGCCGGGTTGATCGGCAGAATTTTCCAGTATGGGGATGCGAAGCAATCTTATTCAGTGGCTTGAGTCATATCTTGCTAACCGTCTGTACAGGGTGCTTGATAATAGTGTGTTCTCTACCTGCAGACATAGTTTCAGTGGAGTACTCTAAGGTTTAATTATAGGTTCGCTGCTATTTTCGATATCCATCAACGATCTCCCAATCTTAATCACTTCTCCGTTACTATTATTTGCGGACGACGTCGAACTGTGTCGAGCCGTCAATGCAGCCGACGATTTTATCATCTTGCGGATGGACCTCGACATCCTATGCAATTGGTCTCGAATAAACCGACTCGAATTTAATGCTGGTAAGTGCAAAGTTATGCACATTCACAGCTCTATGAAACCCACCTATTTCCTTGACGGATATCCGCCTCAGATGGTTCTTATTGGGAAGGACATAGAAAGCGCCGTTTCGCACATTCCCGAACTCTGCGAACGCTGAAACAAATGCAACAAACAATGGCAACATACTGGTGTTACTAAAACATCTTTCCAGCAAGTTCAATTGTAGTTGCTTTCAGCTTCTTCATAACAGGCCCGTTTGACCGCATCTGTAGAATGGGCCTATGATCTGGCCGCCGCACCTTTAAAACGACAAGTTGCTCCTAGAGACGGTGCAACGTCGGGCCACTAAGACAGTCCGGAGTCTGAAAGTTAGACCACATGAGGAAAAGCTGAAATTTTTGAACGTGTATTCCTTAGAGTATCGTCGTTTTAGAAGTGACTTGGTAATAACCTTTCTGATTATGCAGTCCCCGGGTCATCCTCGCCGCCTGATACTCAACAGGTGAGTGGCATGACACTGGGAGCCACCTCCTAAAACTAGATGTCCAACATAGCCGACTAGAGTGCAGACATAGCTTTTCTCATTGCGCGTTTGCAAGCTTTGGAATGCTCTGCCAGACCATGTTGTTTCTGCTAGCTCTGTAGCAACTTTAAAGGCCCGCTTTGACCAACGTCTATTGCAGTCGTTCAGAGAGTGCACCTCTTTTTCCCATTTCAACTCACTGCTGAGAACTTTGAGATTCTACTCCTCGTGATGAGGAATTCGTGAAAGCTTCGGTTTCCAACCTCCGTTTACAATCCATTGAACCCATTGAAATACCTTGCCTATTTGTTCAAGTCCGTGAAATGATTGGTTTTGTCGTCCGCACTTTTGGGGCCAGTTGGAAGGAGCTTCTTTTCGCGTTAATCGTTCGCCATTGTTCGTATCATTTATTAATAACACGAATTCGTGTTCAGCAGGATTCAGTTATGGCATGCTTATTCAATTGTAAATGTGGAGATCGACTCACCGAATCGAACGAATCTTTATAAAGATGAGTTGCCGACGTGTATAATACCACACGAGGTCAAACCACCATAACATACGCCGTCTAATAAGAATGTATACACGCATGGGTATCGAGAGATTGTTAATAATGTACAGAAAGGCCGACCTCCAAAAAGTGGTGAAAATGTAGTGCCATTTTTCCGGTGATATGCGTAGGATACTTGCGTGCTGTTAGCATGCCGCAGTTGAATGCTTCCAATGGTATGTAGTGTGTGAATCTACGTGTGAACGTACCGGATGTGGAGAGGTAGTTGGCAGTTACATCTCACTAAATGTGTGACGGTTATTTTAATTCACGGAAGTCGCAGGTTCATGATTCTCCGGGTGAAATCACCGGTGATGTAAGAAACACTAAGGTGGGTACTGGTTTATTGCATGTCACCGTATGGGGTTATTATAAGTATTGTGTTACCCGTGATAAACCTTTCTCCCCTGGAATAATGTAGCAACTTGCTTCGTATGCGCGCATTCTAAGTGGTGCGTACTCTATAGAACCTTCCTAGGAAATCATAGAAAACTTAAACATCTGAATCCATTGCCGTGATCCGTCCATATACTATCCTCTATGGATTTTCCTATCAATTCCAAAGCAAGACGTTTATCGCGCGTGGCAATCTATTACTGTGAAAACAAATTACTTAGAGAGAAATTCCAGGAAATGTACCCTACGTAGCGATATATAAACTACCCACAAGGCTGTTCGTTAAACGATAGGCCGAATATCCGAGAAGCAGTGCGTTGGAGCTTACGGTAAATAAGTTTTAAATCGTACGTAACAAAAAGAGCGGATAAAAACAAGCAGACTGACGGAGCGGATGTACACGACCGAAAAGTTCATGCATACAAATTAGCGTGAAGTGTATGAATTATAAAAACTTCTGGTCGACAGAAAATAATCTCAGATTCAACTGAATAAGGAGACCGAGTCATCAGGTGAAATATTACAGTAAATTGTAATGTAACGACAGAAGAAAATGTAGTACATCTAAGGACGCCAGCTGATTTCTCTGTTGTTTTTGGCTGACATTGATCGATCGTTTGCTTGAAACGAACAAGACTGTTTTCCGAAAAACGAATCGGTCACTCAACCTCTGCACCCTGGTGTGTTTTATGCGGTATTGTTTGTCTGTCTTTTAGACAATAATCACCGTATTTGGTCCTAGTGCAGGATAGAATCAATGACCTTCTTCTTTTCACATAAAATTGGGAATGTACCATTTGCTGCTTTCTTCAGTCTGGTTTGATCCTGTTGCGATTACGAACAAAAAATTAAAAAACAACTTCCAGAAAGCACACACGGAGCAGAAGTCCTATTTGTGAACTAAGCCAGTTTGCTGAAAGAGACTGCTGAAACCTACAGAATTCAGTTCTTATCTGGGAAGTGACAGTGGGCAACTCAAACCTCAGAAAGCATTGTTCGTCGTAAGGAAGCAGATGACAACTGTGCAATCTGGACTAATAAATAAACACCCAAGTTTTTATCGTATGACAACAACAAACGAAATTTCAACAATAAAATCGGAAACGCTTACGTGCATAACATACAGTCTATGCAGTTCTTCGCATGCTGTCGAGTAGACAATAAGGAACAAGTGATTTTTATGGTACCTATCTCGGTTATCATTGTTCATGTTGAATCAGACAATTTCCCAATTACCCCAAGGTGGGCTCACGAATTCAACACAATCATTCATACACCGGCTTCCACATTCGAAACACAACAACGGAAAATCAGGACTGTCGGCGTCCAACGAACTCGGATTACTGGCCTCCCTGAAAGTCTCACGCGAAACGTTCAACCAATTTATACTGAACATGAGGCGATTTCTTCAGACATGCCCGAGTAATCCATTGCCGTCTTACTTCCCTGTGTATGAAGAAACACCGGTACTCATCGTCAATTTGGACGCTTCTACAGCCCCCGGCCAAACTGCAGCCACCAACGTGACGGACAACCCAACTGATCGTTCTTCAACATCGGTCGACCAACTCGGCGCATCAACACCAATTCCTCCAACATCCGTCGGCGAAGTCTTCTTATTTCTACTTCCATCCCTCTCGCGCCAAATCACGGCAGTTCTCGATGACCC